>JAUZNC010057282.1:0-13043 GCA_034780395.1 Vannuccia rotundouncinata | reverse complement strand
CGATAAACAAGACGACCTGGAGGAAAATTTCGAACGTTTGATGCCAAATTTGAATTCGGATCTCGCTGATTTGAGTATGATTAAATATTACTTTTCTTTTAATCACATAATTATTTATTCAGAGAATATTTGTAAAAAAATTTAAACAAGTGAATTTTTTCCAAAATCTCACAAATTCACAATTAATAAAGAATATTTATATTTGAATAAAATTAAATTAAATTAAATGAATAATACGAAATACTTTATAATAATCGCTAGTATAAATAAATTCGTTATTCTTTTTGATTTTGCTTTGATCCAAATATAAAGAATCAATTTTGGCATTAGTGTTTTAGAACTTTGGAAATATTAAAAATTTATTTTATAAATGTTTCAGTTAGGAAGGGTTTTCTCTAAATATATTAATCACATATTTTAAATGTTAATTATAGAAGTAATCTATTTAAACTATGCATTTAAATAATCAATTAAATTTAGTTAATTGTCAATGTTTCAGATGAACCAGAAAACAAGAAATTCTTTGGATTAGTTGGTCGTTTTGTTGCACGTAGAGCAGCAAAATGGGCAATGCGTAAAATCTATCGAAGACTAAGAAGAAGACGCGGTTAACCACGAAGGACTCATAACGAAAAACAAACAATTATCATCTTTACCTGTAAAACATTCGCAACCTTTCGTTACTTTGTATTATTTATATTTTTCGAATACAAATTTGTTTATTTTCAATAAAGTGTTCAATTTTTTAATCATTTAAAATGTCAAAAAATCTAGATTTAATTGAAAACACGCATAAATTAATTAATTACTTTGTATTATTTATATTTTTAAAGATTTTTTAATTTTAAATAAAACAAACAATCAATCAATGTTTTTTATATTCATTTAAATTGAAAAAAATATCACAAATTATTATAATAGTTTATAACGTGTCAGCTGAAAACGTATTGCTCAATAAGACTATAATGTCAATAATTCATTAGCACTACTATATAAATAATTTTAGTGCTAGCATCAAACTACATAAATACAGAATATGTTCAACGCTGTATCTCTTTTATGGAATTTTATTGTAAGCATGCTTGTGATGTACTAATGACGTAGAATTTTGAACCAATGATATGCACCAAATACACAAATTCAAATTTTATAAAAATGAATAGCCGAAGGGTGTATATTGCAAAAGCTCCACATAGCCGTGTTTAAAGGGTTAAATATTAAAAAATATTTTAAAAAATAAATTAAAAAATAAAATTTATGTATTTGAATTTCTATGTATTTTACAATGCGACATTTAATTATTCAGTGTCATATAATTTTTAGCTGCATATAAATAATATTTTGTAATATTAGAAAAATTCATTATGTGATATTCTATAGAATTAAAAGCAGATAGAAATAAAAATATTGTCAAGGCTGTCGCAATAAAATCACGTATTATAATGTGATCTAATTTGTATTACGGACGAAATTTGTTTGAATATAATTTGGGGTGACTCGACTGATAATATCTTAAAACAAAAGAAATATCTTTTATTTTTATATTTTCAATTTTTTTCAAATTTAAACTTTTATCAAACATATTATTAATCAGTTATATTATATGACAGGTATCGGTCGCTAAATAATTTTCGATAAACAATCATTGATCGTAAAATATTAAATATAAAATTAAGAATGTTGCATTTAATATATTTAATACATTTAATATACAGTTTGAATTCTTTCACAATAGAATATTTAGCATTACTATTAAATGTACACTTTGTATAGCTCTTAATGTTATTTAATATTTCACTAAAATATAAAGGTGGAGTACACAAACACTCCCTTTGATATAAAACCTTTGGTGCTATATTTAATCAATACCGTATTTAACATGTGACTGCCTTTTTCAAGGGATTATATTTATTCTTCAGAATATTGATCTGTTTATTGAATGGAACTCTAAACAAATCCTTAAAATCTTTAGTCATAATTTATACTTGCATTTCTTTCAAAATGATCCTCTTGTAATTCTTTAGCGACGGACGCATAATTATCAAACTGACAAACGAAACTTTTCTTAAATCCTCTTTGTAAGTAAAATGCATTTTACTTCAATTCCCCTGGAAGACGATTCAACTGACCGCCTGCATCATTATCTTACATCCATATTTCTTTTTATATCCCTTTTAATCTCAAGTAAACGGCAATATATTGGTTCTCCGATAAGCTGTTGGTGCCCTAAAACCTTCACAAAAGCTCACGTTGAGTATGCGGAAAACTTTTGCTGGACTTCAAACACTTATTACATTCCGAATGAAAAGAACATTCCATCATCCTTTGGGGAGAGGAAAGACGGTCAAATTATCTATTATCAGTGGGTGCCTTGTCTGTTGCTAGCTCAGATCATATTTTTCCAGATTCCGAATTGTCTATGGGTGGCGTGGTACCCAACCACAGGCATCCAAGTTCGAGCTATTTTAGAGACGGCTAAGAAGGCGGCAAACATTGATCCCCAATTCCGTCAAAGGATAGTTCGTCAGATTGGTCGACACTTAAAAGAATGTCTTATAGTTCGAAAGAGTCTTTATGGAGGGACACTGTGTGCTCTTTATCTGTTGATAAAAGTGTTTTATTTATGTAACGTTGTCGTCCAGATTATAATCCTGGTATCCTTTCTCGGAGGTGGTGTAACCAAGGAGTCCATAATCCCCAATTTTGACGCCAACTCTGGGTCCGCTTCGTTCCACGCTTTCCCACAAACAACGCTTTGTGACATAACTATACGAAAACTAGGAAATCTTCATCGCTATACTGTGCAGTGTATTCTTCCTATAAATCGAGTGAATGAAAAAATCTACTTAGCAATGCGACTGTGGTTCATCATTCTTAGCTTGCTGACCTTGATAAGTCTCTTTCGTTGGTCAATGCGGCTGCTATTTGTGTCAACCAGAAGGAGTCTAGCCGCCGAGTTGATAGAACAAGAAGAAGGAGAACAGTTGAATCCAGAAACTAGCCCTTTACTGGTCGCATTTACTGATGATGTTCTTCATCAAGACGGTGTGCTTATGTTGCTGCTTCTTGGACACAATGCTGGCAAATTGATAGCAAGTGAGATCGCTACATGGATGTGGTTAGACTATCGTGCGGGCATTGAGCAACAGAATATACAGTCTCAAGAAGGGACAGGTCAACCGAATTTGTATCGGTCTGTTAGCAGAAATGAAAGTGCGCCATCTAACATTTCAGTTAACGAAGAATCCAAAAGTGAAATTGTCGTTCCATATCAATTAATATTTTCATAAAGTTTTGAAGTTAAGTAAGGTTGTTATACTTATCTATTTATGAATATATTAGTAAATACATATGGATACATAAAAGTAAACTATATATCAATGTTATATTTTTACTCCTTATATAAATGTTATTATATTTTATATAATATAATCATATCGTTCATTAAAAGGATATCTTTTTATTGTACCATATATAAAAACTAATTAATATAAGAAATCGTTTTCTATAGATCTGGTGTGAAAAATTACGGATTTCTGTTTATTATTCTATAATTGTCAATGTGGGTCGTGTCATGTTACAGAAAGGGTATTACCCTTTTTTTACAACGAAGGAAATTTTTAATGAAGGTCAATGAAACAATGAAATGAACATTCTTAATGATGTTTCGAAAATAATATTTTATTACTTCAAACTATTCATATATTCGTGACCTTTTTATCGACTAATAACTGAAATGTGTAAGCAGAGGTATTTATGTTTCAGCTTTTAGTTTTGTTTATTTATAACTTATGCTACTAATAATATAAAAATATACATTACAATTTAAAACTATTGCATTGGTATAAAAATATGATATACTTTGTTTATGGTTTGACAATTGTAAAGTTAGAGATAGAATATATAATATATAATATACATGTTTTTAAATTGATTTTACTAAGTCATATTATTTTCAAAATCACTGACCTCTTCCAGATTCAAATTACAGCACAAATTCAGTTAAAAGTTAATAATGAAAAAACGGGATGTACATTTATCTGAATAAGTTTAAAGTGTTAAATAAAGGATTATTGAATAAATACATATTTTGTTTCAAAATCAAAATCAAAATAAATACTCTATATACTGAACAAAGGGATATTGTCGATTTACTTGAAAAATAGTAATGCTGAAGCGTTTAAAGTAAGCTGAGCATAAATTAAATTAAATTAAATTAAAGTATATTAATTATAAAACAATTATAATAATAATAAAAAAACGTCCTTATAAAAGTTAATGCAATGTATATAAACATATTTAAAGTATAATTTACAAATGTCATTTAACTGTTGATTAATTGTTGCTAATATGAAAATAATATATATACATAAATGGTAAATGATATCAATTATAATTAATGTTATTAATATACAATATCTATATAATTGTGTACTTAATTTGTTTCAGGCGTAGACATTATATAATTATACTTTAACCATAGACATTACACTATATAACTATGTACATACTTATACTTTATACTTATGTATAATTACTCTATGCTACATATAATATGTATACTCAGTGTATAATTATCTTGTCTTTTCTATCACCTAATATCTATGATATAAACACTTTCAATAAACAAAAAACTATTTTTATTAGTTTATTGCAAAGAGGAGACATTTCAAATTTAAACTTCAAAGATTATTACTATTAAAATATACTTATTTTTACTATATTTTTAAAATTGCGCAATATGGGAGATTTTTTGACGGAACATTTTTTGACAGATCAAACTGGAAAAGGATGTGGAGATTGCACATTTTCTGAAACAGACCTTCGACTCTCTTTAACCAAGGAAATTAATTTGAACGACCAGCCGTCTCAATTAATAGTCAGTCATCCCAAAATACCTGGTTTATCATGGATGTTTTTTTTCTATCAAACGGGATCCAATCAGTACCAGCCAAAAATCGCATTTGATTTCCCAAGCTATTTAAGGGCGGATTCTGAAGTGTGTATACGTATTGGAGGAATGCATTGGTCCGTCAAGCATAAGTTCGAAGCGAGCGCTTGGCTGAGCAGTTGCTTACCACCACAGAATATTAATGAACGCTGGGTCACTCTGGGAACCTGCAAAAAAGCCGAGATCATCATAAATATTACTAAGATATGGTTCAAATTCCCAGTCTTCTCCGTTTGCTGCCATGCCACTAAAACCAAAAAGGTGTACTCAGTACCAGACTTCACTAACCCGAGTCCACTCTGTGATCTTCAGCTGATGCCCCAAGATCCCGGACAAGGGCGACGCTTATTTGTCCATAGTCAAATTCTTGGCTTAAATTCGCATTGGTTTGCAGAAAGGGTTCTCAACCAAAGTAGCACAAAGTCTGGGGACACTATGCCGAGTCTATCCATACCATTTCCATATGAAACGACTTACAACTTTCTCTGCACTTTGTATCCCAACTCTCACTTCTGTGTGGATGAAAGCAATGTCGAGGGTCTCATGGACATGGCCAAAGAGTACGATGTGCCCCAGTTGACACGAAAGTGTGAGAAGTTTTTATTCAGGAATCTTGAAGCCGGGTCTGCCATTATAAGTTACCATATGGCTAGGAAGCATGATTTGCCTCAGTTACAAGAAGCGGCCCTTTTGCATCTCAGCGAAATGAATGTCTCCCAGTTGCGATCTAGAGTAAACTTGGATATGAAAGGGAAGACTCCGGAAATTCAGGAAATTCTATTGAACGATCTGTATAATCGCTTGGCAAATTCTCATATGTAGCTCCTAGAAAACACTTATATAAATAGCTAAACTTATAAGATATATATTAATTTTTTACATATATATATATGTGTGTGTAAATTTATGTAAACGACTAGTCAATTTAATAGATCATAAGTTAGTAATGATATAATTTAATAATAAAAATAAACAAAGTAATATGTTTAGATTATATATATACTTACTAGAATTTTTGTCTTGTAATTTTTACAGTAGAAATTTAATGTGAATTTTCTAAATAAATTTAATTTAAGTCTGAAACGAACTACTTAATTTAGGAACAGTATTATTTTAATGTGTAAATGTTTTTATAGTTTTGTCTTTATTTAAAAAAAATAATTAGGTTAAAATTCTAATTTTTGTTCAAAACTATTAAAACGGTTCTAATAAAGTTAAATATTTTGGAAAATTTTCAAATGATCTTGCTCGGAAATATATATAATTGAATAACTATGAACATAATATATGAATTTCTTAAATAATTTATAATGCAATTATTTACGAATCACCTAAATTACGTGTGTGCTTAAAAGATTAAAATACTAAATATAGTTTTATCAATTTATATTGTTACAGAGTGGCTCTAGATAACCGATGAACATAGAACGTAATCATAAAGAGTTATGATAATCGAAAAAAATTATACACAAAAGACAAAGGCAATATAATTAGCATAACCCAAATTTTAAAAACCAAACTTTCTGTTATTTTAGCAAAAGGGCATTTAAAATAAGTCTAAACAAGAATTCAAAACGATTCCTTCTATTAAAATTATTCACCCTTGTACCATTTTTAAAAACGTTTGAAATGTTTCATAATGTTAGAAATTTCTTTCAAAATAGTCACCTAAAAATTATCAAAATTTTCTAATGATACGTGACTGACTTTATTAAACTGAATGAAAAGTGTCAATTGCCGCAATCAAATTGAAATCCAATTTTTATATATATTTTTATGAATTTATGAGAAATACTAATATTGATTGATTGAAATATTTCTCAAATATTTATTTATAGACAGTCTAACAAAGAATATAATCATAGACAAACAACAAAGATTCCAAACAGCTAAATTACTTCCTGAAGAAAGTCTGTTTGTCTATTGATATAATATGCTTCCAAGATAAATGAAAAAATCAATAATTAGTGTCGACAAAATAAAGCGTTAAATCGATTGTTTAGCCGGCACACTTTTAATTAGATGTATTAATTAAGAAGCGGGCATGTATATCGATTATATAACGATTATATATATATATATCTCAGCTTGCCGGCTAAATAATCGATACCTCTATATAATTACTATCGCTATGAAACTTTTAAGTTGTGTTATTGAATAAAAAGCGTACAAGCATTAATTGACGTGAATTTGAATACGCTCAGAAAATTTTTTTAATTAATTTAATTTTTTAAGAATGGAACCAAAAAATACGCAATTATTTACAATTTTAGTTTTGTTCATAGAGTAATAATGTACTAATAATAATGTAATAATGGATTACTCTATAATTTTGTTTTGTTCGTCTATAAAATATATGGAATTTTATATTTTTAAATAGATTTATTATTCTGAATGACGAATACAGCCATTTTGTTTTAACTTGTTTAGACAGTTATTTTTTCAGTGATGTATCTTGAGAATGCTTTCAATAAACTTTGAATTTTCTAAGACCTGTCCATTGAATTAGATTGAAGCAGTGAATATATTAATTATGACCTAAATCTTTACCGAGTCTATTTTCAAAACTCTTCACGAAAAATCTATAATTTAAACATAATGCATGGATAATTATAACTATTTTTAAGAATAGTCTGTTTTCTACAATTACTTATATATTAATTATCTAGACCGGCAAACTGACCAATATTCAATAGTAATTAACGACCACCGAGAAATATATCTATATCGATAATCAATGCCAAATTGATGGGCGGAAGTTCAACATTAACTCTAAGATTAATAAAATTAATAAATTAATCGATTAATATTTATTAAAAACCCTCTTTAAAACGAAACTAATACCGTATATAATTGAAATGCGCTCTGGACGTTTTTTTGATCAGTTTGCCGCTTTACTGGTTTTCTACGTATATACAAATTTTCAGTGACAAAAAAATAATTAATTTATGTATATATAGTGTACCCATTGATATCGTAATAATATTTACGATAATTATGATAATTTGGCTAATTACGATATCAATAAGTGTACCTATATAAACAATTTATGAATGTATAAGTTTAGTACGAGGAACATTTACTATTTACAACAATATCTCTCTCCAGTTATACTAAAATCCGTAGCTAATGTCAACACTTCTGCATCTATTTACTTTTTTGTGTTCGGTGAACAATGAACTCATCGATACAGCTTTCGTAAAGAGTAATCGTAATAATCTAGATATGCGCTTTTTTGATTAAATTGAAGTCTATTCACCTCCTTATACTATTGAATTTTAGTCCGTTTGCCGGTCTAGATAAATGAAATATATGCCAATGACATGACTATGCAGATAATTAAATATTGATTTCTACTTTTACAATAATATGCGAATTACAAAACTGAATAATAAGTGGTTTTGACTTTCATTTAGACAGAATCAATACACCCTACTGAGCACTACCAATTATAGGTTAAATTAGAAACAAACAAAAATTATTAAAATTTATTATAAAATAATTGAAATCTCAAACATTTATTGTATTTTTTTTTTACTTAGATATGAAGTGTACTTATAAAATTATTTCATATAGAGCCTCGTTTTCCACACTCAGAAATGTTTACGTTGAAACAGTTATTTATTATCCGATTATAATATTTGAAATTGTTGATTTATTTAAAATGTTAGCAAGATTGAAAATTGTATGAAAATTAACAAATGGTGAAAAATGTTATAAAATAATTGAAATATACATCTCCAAAATGACATTTACATCTATTATAAAAAAATCAAATATGATTTTAAATAAACAGAAAATACAGAAATTATAATCCATTATAAAAGTTTGACATACATTATCAATTATAAAAATTATATTTCCTCTTCGTATGAACAAATAATATAATATAAAATAAAATGAAAAATATGAATTGTTTTCAAAAGAAAATTCTCAACATCGCGCAATCGGTAGATATATCGATTTATAAAGAGTAAAAGTTATAAATTAGAAAAATGGTTTATGCTGAAAGCCACTTTTGGATAATCCAGTGAATTCCTCGACTTATACCAGTCATGTCTTGAACTATTGCGTCCTGGACGAACCACTGATTGTTCAAATTAAACAGCCGTAGAAGTTTTGCAACATTGAGAGACGAAACATTTCGTAAACTTTGATTTTCTTTAATCAAGGAAAGAACGAGAATTGGAATGTTTGTGTTAAGTCGGTTTTGCTGTGGAAAAGCCGCTAAGAAGGCGCGTAGCTCATGATGGATCTGCTCAAATTCTTCGAGTTTGTCCTCTGCGTCGATAAGAAAAACAACACCATCGATAGTCTGACAGAGGGTCTTCACTTGATCCGTTGCTTCTAATTGATCCAAAGACTGTTCTGGATTAAGAGAATTAAATAATAACCCGGATCGAATGCGTTCATTATGATTAATATACTCCCCCCGAATTTGAGCACGGTGGGCGTATAGAGTTATCAAATCGAACTGGTAAGTTTGCTCGTTGATTTTCAAGTCAAATGTCAGCCCAGTCCCGAATCCGTTAACGCCAGGTTGCATGCCAACCGGTACAAACTCAGTGCATTTATCATTCACCATTTTGTGTACAACTTTTCGCGTTCGTGCGCTGTCCAATCCAGGTCCAACCATGAGGAGTTTAGCCTTTTTCCTTGGGAACCAAAATCGAATCGTTTGTTTCATTAAACCAGGTTTCTCAGGTGGTTTTACATTTTTGCACTGTAAATAAATTGTTTTCGGATGTTGTGGCTGGCTAGAATCGTCTTCCTCTAGAGGTCCATCACATGTAACAGTTTGCCACGTTTTTGATTCTACAGCAAGGGTGTGCTCCCACAATATACGATCCTGGCTCACTCTGTACCATAAACGACAGACTTCTGTACATCTCACTAAATCTTCTGGCGGTAGAAAACTAAAAATATTCAGTAACACTTCTTCGGGCAGTTTAAATATCGGTTGAGTCACATCTTGAGAAATATATTCACTTGTACTAACACAGTTTTCAACATTTTCAATAGTGTGTGAATTTGTTCTGACAAAATATAATTTGTCCCGTAGGTAATTTGTAAACATCGAGTACGCCATTTTTAAAAAATGTTATTTTTCACTGAATCCTAATAGCAACTAGATATGAAGACAGAATCAATATAAAGTTGTAGTGACGATGTTCTAAGATTGCTGGCTGCATTACCAAGCTATTGGTAACACTCATATACCAAATAATCGATGACGGTAACGGTGAATAAGCTTATACTGCAAGCTTACTTCTGTTGAAGTTGTGTGCTATTAATAGTAACATGGAATGATTGGTGGAATAAACTCCAACTAGTGAAATCAATATAACAATAAAATTATATCATACATTGAAAACATTCCAATTAGGGTGAAAAGTAGAAAAGAAATAACAATTATTTAAAATCATATTATGAATATCTATTTGTTATTTTTAATGAGCTAATTTCTTATATCGTTATAGCAATGTCAAAAAAGTTATTCTTAATGGATTTAACAATTATTTACTGATTGAACATCCAAAATATTTGCAAATAATTATAAAATTAACTGGATATAATATATATTGGCATTAAATTTCTTATTTATCAAAAAAATATTTGAAAGTAAAATAAAATGCGATAAAATAAGTATTAAAAGAATTATATACACAACTATAACAAATAGAAATTTATGAAATTAAATTATCAGAAGGATAAAATTTAATGATTTATATAAAAATGAAATTGAAACTATTCAGCTTTTACGATGTTAGCCATTTTTGAACAATCCAAAGAATACCTCTACTTATTCCACTCATGTCCTTGACAACTGAATCCTGAACATACCACTGGTTATGTAAACTAAATAACTGAAGACGCTGTGCAAGCTGTAGAGCAGAAATGTTTCTCGGACTTTCGGAACTTTGCACCAAGGATAGCACAAGAATAGGTACAGACTTATAAATTCCAGTGCACTCGCGAAATGCGGAGAGAACCGCACGAAGTTCATGTCGCGTGTGATTGAAATCTTCCACTTTATTTTCTGCATCAACTACAAAAACTAAACCATCTGTGTTCTCACAAAGAGCTCGCACCTGTTCAGTTGCTTTTAGTTCATCGAGGCAATCCTCAGGTGGAAGGGGGTTAAAAAGGGCACTGGTTCGAATTCTTTCATTCTGGTCGGCGTATCCTCCTCTGCCTTCAACACGATGAGAGTGTAATGTGATCAAATCAAAATTGTGAAATTCCTCGTCAATATTCAGTTTGAATGTTAATCCTGTTCCGAATCCATTTGTTCCAGGAATCATGCCAACAGGTTCAAATTCTACACATTTGTCATGGACCATTTTATGAACTACTCGAATCGTTCGACTACTGTCCAGCCCGGGACCAAACATCAACAGTTTAACCTTTTTGGAAGTAAAGAATGATCGCCATATTTTTGCCATATTATGCATGAAATTCGATGCAAAGGGTTTTGTAACATGGGTGCAGCGTATATAAGTCTGTTTTGGGTGTAATTGTTCAGCTATAGGGGAGTTTTCATTAATCCGTCCGTATGAATCACTTGTTACAGTTTGCCATGATCTAGATTCAACTTCAAGAGTGCGCTCCCAGAGTAGACAATCGGAACTTAATCTCGACCAGAGTCGGCAGACTTCTGAGCATCTAACCAAATCTGGTGCTGGTAAAAAGCCGAAAACTTGAAGCAAAACCTCTTCCGGTAACGATAATATTGGCGGGGACAAGTTTTGATTTTGGTCAATAATTGGTTGTAACTGCAGGTTAGTTAGAGAATCATTAGAGAATTCCGTATTTGCAGATATGACGATTTCTCTAATTGCTAACTGAAAAATATTTTCAAATAAGTAAGTTTGAAAGTTTTCCCAAGCTGTCATTGTCATTTATTATCAAAAAAATCGATGCACTTATAAAATAAGACTATTTGAAATAATATTTATAGCGGCATATTATACAACAGTAATTATTACCACAGCTGTTATATAAAATTTTATATCTTGCTATTACTGCTAAATTTGAAGAGACGTTGAATTTATAATAAAGTGAAATACATCTTTAAAATCATTAATATATTGGTTAGATTACTCTGTTACTATTAATACATTCCAGTTACTATTGAATCCTTGGTTGACTCACTTGTCTAATGAAAATAGTAACACCCAATTGTATGACACATTTAAACGTGAAGCCTGTCCTGGGATTCAATAATTGAAAAATGAAAAAGAGCTTATTAAACATATTTTAATTAAGCACATTACATTTATAAAGAAAATTTCTAATAAAATAACAATTAATGTTCTATAATCATATCTATATCCATAAAGCTAAAATTAGAAAAGTTAACTATATTTCAGTTATACAATAATGCAAGAGTGAGTGAGTCAGTATATATAGTTAAATGCGGCGGCTCAAAAGATTCATTAGTCTGAAAATCTCTAAGAATTACCTTTAATGGAGGTATATATCTTGTAAATCTCTAAGAAATACTATTCAAACGAGTACGAGGTGGTAATCTTATAGAGATTTCCAAACGGAACCCTTATATCATTACGATATCAATGCTCGCCCGCGTATTGTAGATTTTATATCATTGAAATCCTCTAATCAGTTATAACTTATATAGTTATATATACTTTATATATATAGTTCAGCTGTATCCTATACTTAATTGCCTTCTACAATATCTTCATTAGTTAATAAAAATTATATTAATAAAAAAATAAAATATCTAAAAAAACAGTATTTAGATATATAGCAGATATATATATATTTTATTAATTTAAGTACAGTTTCCTTTGAGTTGAGTTATACGTACTCTATGTAAATATATATATATAGTAGATTCACACTGTTTAATGGTAAGGTCAATAATTTCGCGCGAATCTATGCATAATTTAAATGATTTTTTCAATTATTACGAGAATCGATAGTCAATACTACAAGATTATGTACATTGTATCGTAATAATTGGAAGTGAATATACTCTTATACTATAGCTACAAGGTGTCAATGAATATTTTGACAACGAAATTGATTTTATTGTTTCCCGAAGCGAAGCTGAGGGATCAATATA
>JAUZNC010057281.1:1815-13046 GCA_034780395.1 Vannuccia rotundouncinata | reverse complement strand
TTACCGCGAGCTTTAAATATGTTTTTAGAAATATTTTTTCGAATAAGGTACTTTATTATATTGTATAAAATAATAAAAGAAATTTAGTTAATTTATTCACTTGTATATATTAATTTAACCAGGGATACGATTTTTTATTATTTATTTAATTATATCACCACTTTTTCACTTCAAATGGTATGAAGTCTTTGCTCCATTTGCTGTAAAAAGGGATAATAAAGGGAATTAAATTAAAATACATCATACATAGCAATCACGAAACTAATGTTGAGAACAATTTTTACATTTATCTCAAGGATTTTTGATAGTTTAATTGAATGAAAGATATTTATTTTAAATATATTTTTAGGTACCAATAATTTCATAGTTTTGATTTGTGATGCATGTATGTGCTAATGGCAATTACTTTATTTTAAATATATATATTATCCCAGCCTGCATTCCATGAAAATTTTACTCTGAATATTTATCAATAATACTTCAATTTAACTAGTGAAAGAGAAGGTTGGGTGTATAATTTACACTGGATATATCCTTGTTAGACTACATAGAATGCAGCCTGGCAGTTGTAGCTTAAAGAATATTATATATTTTATAGGCAGAACCTGCAGGCTGGGCAAGCATTGTTACTCATTGGTGACATGGCGGGCCATTTACATAATTCCTTACCTATTCAAATTTAGAGACACAGCAAGTTTTTTAAAATATTTATTTAAATCAACATTAACAAATAAAAAATTTTATATCAACTTTTTTTTCTTTTTTTCTGATTATGTTATGAGATATTACTAAGTTACTGATTGAAGGTTTGGGCTTACAAATAAGATTGGTTTTAAGCTTTGTATCAACTTTTTTGGGTAATCCTGTACTTTAGCGCAGTAAATTAAAAAAAAATATAACACATTTTTGATGTTCAAGTGTGGTGTTGTTTTAAAGCTTTGTTTCAACTTTTAAGCTTTTGATAATCAAATGTTTCCAGGACCCCAGCATCCATAGGAATCGCATTGAAAATATGTGGATGCATGCCAAAAGAAAATTAAGGCGTCAGTTTGGATGCTGGGGTCCTGGAAACATTTGATTATCAAAAGCTTAAAAGTCGAAACAAAGCTTTAAACCAACATTATTGTAGACCCAGGACCACCACACTTGAACATCAAAAACATGTTATTAATTTTTTTAATTTACCATGCTTAATTAATTTTATAAATTTTTTTCATTTACCATGCTAAAGTACAGGATTACCTTTTTTTGTTGTTGTTGATTTTATTATAAAATATTACTAAGTTACTGACTGGCTAATGAATAACAATGCTTGCATGGCTGCTGTGTCTGCAGGTTCTTTATATTTTATAAACTTGAAGAGTCTGCTTTTATACCCCAATATAAATGTTGTTAACCAATATAATTGTTGTATACCAAAAGTGAATTTGTCTGGTTCATGAACTGTATATGTTGCATCCAGTTGGCAAACTCATATGGTTTGCGAACCATAATAACAGTTGGATACAAAAATATTATTCACCAACCATTCATACGGTTTACAAACCATGAATTTGGCAACCAGATGCAATATATATACCAACAATGAACAATTTGAATAGTACAAATGGTTTATGAAATGGATGGTTATGCATTTACCAACAACAAATTTTAAATATAATAAGATATTCATTGTTTGGACATACAAATTAGGAAAATTAGAGAAAGGGTTGTACTATCAATGAATTTATTGTGTATCCCATATTCATCCCATTTGCAGGCTATACGTAATAAATGTCCCATTCCAAAATTGTCCATAGGATGGAGTCATAAGTATTAAATATCCCAAAAATAGGTGTTTAATGTTCAAACATTTCCTAGGGATGTTTATTATACATACATGGGATTGTGCAGGCTTTTTTAGGCTGAAAGATCATTTTTCTAATTCATCTAAAAATTATATAAAATTTCAAGGGCGGGGAGGTCATCTGATGCTTTAAATTTGTCATGCTTTGAGTAGATTTATAGGCTATGCTTACTGCATAGCCATGACACCCCTACTGACTTCTTTTTGCAAAATATTTTTCTGGAAGTCCAATCCCAAGCCTGATTATAAATAAGTAATATATGTCCACAACATGGGTTATAAATATCCCTCAAAAAATAAAAAAAATTCATGAAACTAATTTTAAATATCAAGGTAAAAATAATTGAAAACAATTAACCATTGTGACAAATTTATTGCAGCCTGACTTACTGAGCAGTTCGTAGGAAAAACAGACACAGCTGCACAACTGCCACCATATCCTGAACCACATGTATTTGGGTTTATGCTTCCAAATTTCATATTATACCTTTTAAACAGTTTTTTGCATATAACTTTTCTTTATATAAATGTATAATAATCCTCATTAAATCATGATTTTCCTGTTAATTATTATTGACAGGAAAATTATTGTTTCCTGTTAATATATATTCCTTATTTCATCAATACTAAATTATTTAATGTCTGTTCAAGTATTATTTAATGCTGTTTCCCTTGTAAACTGTTAATTGTTTTAAATTATTTTTATCTTGATATTTAAAATTAGTTTTGTTATGGATGTTTATTACCCATGTCCAGTGGACATTTATTACTTATTTATAATAAACATCCCTAACACATGTTTGGATGTTTAATACATATTTTTGGGATATTTAATACTTAGCACACTGTCCTATCCCATGGATGTTTTGGGACAGGATGGGACATTTATTACCTATAACCCATTTGCAAACCATGCAAATAAAAATTGTTAAAGTAATACATGTAATTAGTTGTATAACAAAACATATATCAAGAATATATTGACATCCAAATTACAAACTATTATATTCAACATTTTTTATATGCCATTAATAGAGAATGTGCACCTACCCAAGACTAAATGAACCATAAATGGAACTAATTTTTAAAATCTGAATGTGATGGTTTGCATTTTAGACATCAATATATAACAAACATAATATATCACTGAACTGTTCATATTATCAAATTGAAAGGGAAACTTGAATTTGTTTTCACAGATTTCCATCACAGCACCACTGTATACTATTTGCTTATTATAAAAAAAGCTCATGGCAAAGTGCTGAAATTTAAAAAGAGTCTTTGAAAAGTACTGGATTTTTAGAAGAGTGCTGGAAAAGTAATTAAAGTTTGGGTCATTAACAAAACAAAAAATTCCATATAATTTTCTTTATTAAAGGAAAATTTTAAAAGTGTTGCATGCAAAAAATTATCCTATTCATATCTATTTGTATACTATATTTATCATTCCTATCCAGGCTGCATTCTATGTAGCCTAACAAAGATATATCCAGCTTAAATTATACACCCTTCACTAGTTCAATTGTATTAAAATGGATAAATTTTCAGAGTACAATTGTCATGGGTTCCTATGCTTCTGGAAAACCTTGGAAAGTCAGGGAAATTTTGTTTTACTATCTCAAAAAAATCTTTACTGTTTTGCATATTGAGATAATAGCATATTATTTAATTTAAAAAAAATTAATTATAATAAATATTTTCTAAAAAAATGTAATTTATTTTGTAACAATTTAAGTTTTTTAAATAAGTTTAAGAATATTTTCTGTTTATTTATAACTACATGAATTAATTGTATTAAAATAATAAAAATTAATTTTTTATCATTTAAAAGCCTTTCAGAAATAAAGCTCTTGATATTTTTAGATATTATTTACTTTACAAAAAATCATATTAAGGTTTGAAATTTTTTGGAAAATGTCTGTTAAACCTAGAAAAGTCAAGAATATTTTTTTGAGGAAATTGCATTGGAACCAAATATATTTCTATTTCCTACTACACTCAATTGAAAATATTCTGAACCTTAAACTGGCTGAAATAAAAACAAATGCAATGCACAACCAAAAACTTTTTGTAGAGATGCCTTTAGGCAATCAGTTAAGGACAATAAAAATGCTGACCATACAATTTCTAAATAGCTTTACTCATCTAACTGAAACAGGAACACTCTTGGGGTACCCCAGTTTGTGGACTGATGCTGAAGACAAAGGCAAGTCAACTTGCAATGGAAATGGGAGTTACCTTCAACTGCTCTAAGTGGATGTTACCTACCATGTCATCAGCAGAAAAGCCAATGCTGCACCACAACACCTCATTGTAGAATATGTGGACAACACACTTCCCCAACTTTGTATTAATGTAATAATGTATTAATAATATTGTTTAATTTTTTATTGGCTTATGTGCTAATGGATGATTAACCTTTTATTGAATGTATTATAAAATACTGATTTTCAAAAATGATATTTGCATTTCTATTCACTTGAAAATTCAAAATATTTGCAATGGCGCTAGCTTTGGAAATGCCATGGAAGTTCCTTGTCTTGATTATTATGGATTGCTTGATTAATTAATACATTTTGCTTCCTTATCAATAGATTGACTGAGATATTTCAAGTGCATCAATAGAGGCTATTCTAAAAAGAAAAGCCACTTTATAAATGCAATTCTGATTCTTATATCATTTGTACTATAAGTAGTCACACATTGGTAAAAAGGTTTAGCTGTTTAACATTACATGAATTGTATACAAGTTAAAATGATTCATGAATTCAAGTTATAAATAAATTAAAGTTAAGGAACTGTGTTATAATTATATAAAAATATGGAAAATATTTGAGATATAACCTAGTCTGGACACAGATAAAATAAACAAAAATTATATTCTAAATATAACACTCATTTTGTATCACAGTAATTATTATATTGTTGCCTGCCAACAGAACATGTTTGTAATTGTATAATATTTATACTTGTACCTATATATAATCCAGGCATGTGATTTCTCCAACTTTTATTTGTTTGGTTATCTGCAACTTTTTACCAACCACCAATCACGTGCCTGATTACCTGGAATTTAATTTGTATTTATTTCCTCAGTGTCCAGACTTATTAAACACCCTGTATATTCAAAAATATAATTACCATGTGCATCCATTAGATTAGAGTGAATGTATATTATGAATTTATGATATTTTGATACTATATATAAATCTTAAGTTTATTAAATGGTTTTAAAACTTTCATTTATAAGAATCTGTTAATTATATTTATTAAATTTGTATGAAACATGGTAGATTAAATCTATAAATATATGCATGTTATATTTTTTTAATTTTTATCATCCTATGGAATTTATGATTTATCCTATGGAAAACATTTAACAATTTTTTAACAAGTGTGGGAACATGTAAAAATCCTCACAAAATTTGGAAAATGGATTATTTTCATAATTTTTGCAGTTTTAACATGAATCATTTTTTAATATCTATGTGAGTAAATAAATAAAGTTGAAATAACATTGAATTCCAGGATAGATGCCTTAAATCTAGGAAAAGTCCCAGATATTCATTAGTTTGGATTCAAAGAAAAATGTTACTCTTATAAACACAGTATGAGCTATTTTGAATGCACTATATTTTGTGTCTGGATTTATAAGTGGTTTGCGAGCATCTCTCTGAAACATCATCACTGTTTTTTGTGGGTCTCTTTGAATTCAGGACATTTAGAATCAAAGACTCCAGTATGTATAATTGATAGCTTTGGTTCTCAAACCGCTGGTTGATTGCAAATGACACCAAATTTATTGCTTGAGATACGTCTTTCTGAAATTGTCTTTAGCTGTTTCCATGGTCTCTCATATCTTGCCTAAGACCACTTTCTTCTTTGTAAATTGGGTGGTTCAATATCTGAGATACTTTTTTCCTTTGATAACATGATTGCATAAAAAGAATCAATGCAATCGTTTCTTATTGACTGTGTGACTAATTTTGTTAAACAAACTGTTGGACTGGTGCAGCAGACATATCAGACAAAATATTTTAGATTAATTGCAGCACTACGATTGTGTAGCAACTCATTCCTCCCAACCAAACCCCAGTCTATATGTCACTGATTGTTGACATTAAGGCCATCTCAATGTGGACACCTCCCTGCATGACAACATGAACTATTTTGTTGCCCACTTATTCTCCAGGAAAGCCCGTAATACCAATGCCATTAGGACATAGTCTTCATGTGTATTCATTATTTTACTAATTGACTGTCTGTGACTATCATAATATGTTTTGATTAATCTTATTTGAGAAATAGTTTCATCTGTATGTATAAAAAATGATAATTTTGAGTGGTCTCCAAACGTAAGGCATGTGGGGTATATATAGAATTTAATTTACCTCCTCAAATAGATAAAACCATAACATTGCTTTCATGGTAACAAACTTTGCCCATTTGCATTAGGTCTTGCCTCCACTAGTTTGAAGAATTTTCAATGTTTCCATGCACATTTGGAGTGTACTCATTTCATGTTTGCAATTTGAACAGTTGTAGATACAGTTCTTTAAATTTTGCAAAAGGATAATTTACAATTCATACCTTCTAACCTGGCATTACCTTTTACATTACTATAAGACCCTTCAATATATTTTAATATTTTCTTAGAGTCAAACGGCCTCTCTGCTATTCAAATACCTGTTAAATGATTAATAATGTTTCTATTTCTGTTTATTTTATGCATGCATACTTGTTCATTCTCCTCCTAAACACCGATCTACAATGATTTTATTTTCCACTTTTATCCTGTGGCTGTATATTTAGAACATGTTTCATTTAAATCAACGTACGTTTTTTGAATGTATTTTAATTGATTATAAGTAAATTACCTCACTCTGATGTCTCAAATCTATTTCATCCCAAATGAAGGTAGCATAGCATGCTAACTCAAAATGCCGCTCATACGAAGTCTTTTCTCCTGCATGGGTAAGCGACCCAGACCAAATGGAATTAATCGAAAGGCCACACGCGTTCGGTTTGATGCCCGGGTGTCTGAAACATTTCAGGCTGACAATATTCCGTCCCAAATTCGGGTAGGTTCAATGTACACTGTTCCCACTATGGTTAGTCATGAGGTCTTTCCTCGTATTTTGTACGTTAAATAGTTCGCAATCCTTTATCAAATTAATTTGCAATATAGCAGGTATGTGTTTTATAAAATGTGTGTTTTGTCTTGTAAAATGTCCTCTCGATCAGTTTTTCTATCAGTTGTTATTCATTAAGAATGATAATATACTATAGTGTTGCTATTCAAAATATTATTTATCATTCCGACATGCACTTATAAGCATATTTTGTGATAGTAAAACAGTCACAACATTTTGTAACAAGCTGAAATTTATAGACATCATAAACCGACATATACTTTATTTATAACATCATAGATATATTTGTTAAAATATACTGCGAATTTACTCAAGCACAGCACATAAAAATGATACATTTATGTTTATAACAAGACTTAGCCTATACTATACATTATATATAGAGGAAATCATAGAGATATAACTATACTATACATTATATAGAGAGGAAATCATAGAGATATAACTGTTCTTTACAGGATCTGTTGGTTTACATCGCCAGGGAAGGTGTTTCAGTGACTGATTTATTCCGTCGTCCCGGCAACCCGCAGGATATGAAAAAGATAATTCGACAGTTGAAGGATGGAAGCGCTATCAATTGGACCGAATACAATTTCTACACGCTGGCCAACGTTGCTAAGCGCTTCCTATTGAGTATCGACCAGGGCATCCTGGGCGTCGAGGCCGAAGAAGAACTCTTGAGCACTCTTGACCTGGAGGACGACGAAGCTAAAATTGAAGCCATGCACAAGTTGGTGACCTTCTCTGACCTTGAGTGTTGCACTTTTTGTTAAATTGGTTTTGTCTTTGAGTTTCTCTCGCTAACTTCGAGGTCACCAATTCGTTTAGTTAGCGGAATTGTCGATCATTGCTGACCCGAGATCCTCCACCCTGTCTGTAACACCCGCATTCTGCTGATATTCCCACATGAACCAGCACGCAAATACACAGCCTTGGATTGTTTAATGTGCGACCATCAAATGTGGAATATGGATTAAAATTGTGTTCAACACATCCGTTCAATCTGTTTCATGTGAATTATTAAATCTAGAAAGTTTTACAACTACTCTACCCAAACGGTTTTTATTATAGTCCAAAGTCGATCCATGTACCCATGTGTTTGTAATGCTGTAATCACGTTTGACTGTGTCGATAAATCTCCTTTAATTCCGTATGTAATCAAAGCTCTATCCACTAATTCTTTTTATATACGTGCACTTTTATGGTGCAGATAGTTTGAATATCAAGTAACGCCTTTGCAAACATTCCGAAATATCAGATCGCCTAGATGTGTACCATTGTGGCTTTGATTATTCTTGAGCACACCTTGTTCTCCTGTCTTCAGAGTGGTCGAACGACTTACGCCCTGCGTTCGACAGCTATTAGCTCTCCTGTTCGGCATTTGGTTCAGAATGATTTACCACACAGAGGTCAATGCTATGTCCGTAGAAGCAGTCGCTAAATCTGTGGCTGGGTCAGTTTTCCCAAGTTGTACTTACTCTCCGGAAAAGGTAAGTCTCTTCTCTTCTTCTCTCTCTTCTTCTCTCTCTTCTCTTCTTCTCTCTCCTCTCTTCTCTCTCTTCTCTCTCTTCTCTTCTTCTCTTCTTCTCTCTCTTCTCTTCTCTCCTCTCTTCTCTCTTCTCTCTCTTCTCTCTCTTCTCTTCTTCTCTCTCTTCTCTTCTTCTCCTCTCTCTTCTTCTCTCTCCTCTCTTCTCTTCTTCTCTCTCCTCTCTCTTCTCTTCTCTCTTCTCTATTCTCTCTTCTCTTCTTCTCTCTCCTCTCTTCTCTTCTCTCTTCTCTCTCCTCTCTCCTCTCTTCTCTTCTTCTCTCTCCTCTCTCTTCTCTTCTTCTCTCTCCTCTCTCTTCTCTTCTTCTCTCTCCTCTCTCTTCTCTCCTCTCTCTCCTCTCTTCTCTTCTTCTCTCTCCTCTCTTCTCTTCTCTCTTCTCTCTTCTTCTCTCTCTTCTCTACTCTCTTCTCTATTCTTCTCTACTCTCCACTCCCCTGTATATTCTTTCTCTTCATCTTCAGGTAGAACGAGCATCCCGTGTTATGGAGTATCTCATCACAGGTTTTGCTTCTTCAGAGCTCTTTGGTCAAGACCTCATTGAATTTTTCACTAACGAGACGAAAACGAGCATTTCTAGAACAGAAAAGTTCAAATATGAATTTATTTACCCTGCTGGTGTCCCCAGTGAGTGTTTTTACATGTTGCCATCTTTGTCGTCCAATCTATGGGAATATATTGATAAGGCTTATATTTGATGTATCGCTGGTGTAATGAGGGTTATAATTCCCGTAATGTACCTAGTTCTGGTACAAATCCAGAAATTCTCACAACTATTGACACCAGTTGACGTTTTACTATACAAAGGTTATTTACTGACTTTATACAAGACTATCTTTTATTGCATTGATAAATTTAACTGTTGAAATAAACCAATAAAATGATGAAATTTGGGTAAAGATTTCACAAAATCAAAGAGAAAAATGGATAAGGAAATATATTATCTGTTTTCTAGTAGTTAAAACTGAAAGCAATATACATGTACACAATACAATAGGACTGTATTATCGTAAGTATACTTTACTCATTACTCACCTAATAATCAAGGCTTCATTTCGATAACCCAAGGACGAAACATGTCGTTATATCGATCGATTATCGACCGAGTGTTTATATTTAATATAATATTTTGCTAGCTCTGTGATTCTTTATGATTTTGCACGGTAAATGTTTGAATAAGGCATGCTCCTTTCATTCCAATATTATTGTTGATCAATTATTCTTCTTTTTTTCTAGAGAAGAAATCTGTCCGTCTATTCGTTCGCATGTTGCTTGAAGAGGCGGCCAAACATAATTTTGATCTTTTATCGCATGGTATGCACGCCTATTTCTTATTATTATACTATTTCGGATCTGGGGTATCAGGGTTCATTTAAATCACACAAATCTGGCTTAAATGACGATTTTCAGGGCTGATTACTTTTAATTGTCGTCAAATAATCACTGTTTTAATGAATAATTTTCTTACTTGTCTGCATAAATTGTCGCTAAGCTGCTCCATGCATCTGAGCATCCGTCCCTTACATACATAAATAGTGGATCAAATCAACACTATAGTATATAAGACGCCTCATTGGAAACATCCGCATTATGCTTCATCAAAAGAATGGCTGGCCTTCATCTCAGCTCTTTCATCTACGACTATCCGGCCAGGCTTTCGCGGATATAATTAGTCGTTTCGTCTCCTCAGACAAGACACCTCCAATCACTTCATATATTTGCTAATGTGATTACTATATTCGCTGCACATCCACTATCTTGATGCAGATTACTACCGAGGAAGCTGTTTGCAAACCTTCATTTATCCTTCGAGTAAGGCTACCCACTATTAGCTGGATACACACACATGCACACAGTGGGAATGCAAAGCTATGCCTCTGCGCTGGGTAGCAGATAATGACATGTCTGTTGGCAAATGTCTCCCCCCGTCGAAGGTGCAAACCAGATCCAGCTTTTGATTACGATGGAAGAGGCACTTATAGTATCGATATAGCATAAGACAGTTTCGATTCTATTATTTATCAGCGTTGGAATCATTATTTTCGGTATTATTTGGCTTCGTTTTGTCTAATGAGTTGGCCTAAGTGGTCTCTTGTCAATATTTTCAACTAACCCAAAGTCAGTTCCAGTTCAAGTTAATCAGAAGATGATCCTCAAACTGGTGTTTACCCTCACGTCAGACAAAGTGCTCCACAACTCCTGATACTAGAAAGAGATTGGTTCTTTCGTTGTGTGTGTTTACTTTGTTGCACCGAAAGAATCACAAACTGACAATCTAATTTTAGATCACTGCATTCGGTTGGTATCGAAGTACACAATTTTATGTTATATAAATGGAAGCAGATGTGCGCAATATTAAATTGCAAACTGGGTCGCCAATCTGACATAGTTTAGGCAAATCGTGGATCATTCTTGAATTATTGTAATTACAATATCTATGGTTTACTAAACATTATATTTACAATATCTATGGTTTACTAAACATTATATTTACAATATCTATTGTTTACTAAACATATTTACAATATCTATGGTTTACTAAACATTATATTTACAATATCTATGGTTTACTAAACATGTTGACAATATCTATGGTTTACTAAACATATTTACAATATCTATGGTTTACTAAACATATTTACAATATCTATGGTTTACTAAACATATTTACAATATCTATGGTTTACT
>JAUZNC010057280.1:0-13048 GCA_034780395.1 Vannuccia rotundouncinata | reverse complement strand
GTGCGAGCCAGAAAGTGAAAAAGATTTATCAAAGATTGCGGAGTTTACTTTTGAGGAGAAGATTCCTTTGACGATTGTGGGGAGGGGAACGAATTTGCTTGTTCGAGATGGTGGGGTGCGGGGTGTTTGTGTGTTTTTAGGAAAAACAAAGTTTTGTAAACTAGAGGTGGAAGGAAGAAAAATTAAAGCGGGCGGCGGAGCTAAACTAAAGCTTATTGTCTCAGAGGCTCGAAGAAATGAGGTTGGGGGGGTAGAGTTTTTAGGGGGGATACCAGGAAGTTTGGGGGGTGCTTTGAGAATGAATGCAGGGGCTGGTGGAAAAAATGTGATGAAGTGTGTGGTGAAGGTGCGTGCTATGAACAGAAAGGGGGAGGTTAAGAGTTTTCGGGGAGATGAAATTTTAAGTGAATATAGGCGGGTGCCGATGTTTGATGATTGGATTGTTCTTTCTGCTGAGTTGTTGGGCGTTAAAAAAAACACAGAGGAGATTGATAAAACGCTAAGAGGACTGAATAAGAAGAGGTGGGAGAGTCAGCCGACAGCACCCAGTGCGGGTTGTATATTTAAAAATCCTGATTCTAAAAATTCAGCGGGAAAATTAATTGATGATTTGGGGCTGAAAAATTCTAAAAAAGGTAACGCACGAGTTTCAGAGGTGCATGGTAATTTTATTGTCAATGATGGAGAGGCAAAAGCATCGGATGTGCTTTCGCTAATTAAAAAAATTCAACGCACCGTGAAAAAAGAAAAAGGGGTTGATTTAGAGACGGAGGTCGTGGTTATTGGAGAGAAGGATTAAATGGAAATGAAGAAGAGAAAAGTGACGCTCATTAAAGGTGGTGTGGGTTCGGAGAGAGAGGTTTCTCTTTTGACGGGAAGTGCCGTAGCTAATGGCTTGCGAGAGGCAGGCTGTGAGGTTGAAGAATTGGTTTTAACTGAAAACGCTTTACCTTTTCATGGGAAGCCCGATGTGGTGTTTCTCGCTTTACATGGAGCTTTTGGGGAGGATGGAGGTATTCAGAAACTTCTTGAAGATAAAGGGATTTTTTTTACTGGGGAAGGTAGCGTGGTGAGTGAGCTCGCTTTCGATAAGCTTCTGAGCAAAGAGCGTTTTGCACTAAAAGGTGTGCCGACTCCTCCTTGGCAGGTTTTAAAAGAAAAAGGAGAGGCTTTAGAAATAAATTTACCTTTGGTTTTCAAGCCTGCAAGAGAAGGTTCTAGCGTGGGAGTTGAATTTGTTCGAGAAGAGAAATTTTTGGAGGGGTGCTTGGAGCGTCTTTTTTCTTGTTCGGGATCTATTTTTGCAGAGAAGCTCATTGAAGGGAGGGAGTTTACTGTTGGTTTTTTGGGGGAACAAATACTCCCGATCGTAGAAATAAAGCCTAAAAATGGGTTTTATGACTATAAAAATAAATATACCGCAGGGGCGACTGAGTATTTTTGCCCAGCCAATATACCTTCGCATTGGGTTAAAAAAATAGAAGAGGTGGCAAGAGCGTCTATTCGAGCCTTGGGGTGCAAGGTCTATGGGCGTGTCGATATTTTGGTGGATGGGCAAGGCGAGGCTTGGGTGATTGAAATTAACACAATTCCAGGGATGACAGCGACGAGTCTTCTTCCTAAATCTGCACAAGAAGTTGGCATTTCTTTTTCTCAATTATGTGAAATAATTTTAGAGACTTCTTTGAAGCGATTTGGGAAAGTTGAAGGGAATGAATAAAAGAAGAAGAAAATATTCGACCAACACCTTCCGAGTGAATAAAGCAGGGAGGTCTTATCGGCGAAAAAAAATGTGGCGAAATGTTTTTTGGCTAGGAGGTGCTACGCTTCTTCTTCTTGTTTCATGTATGAGTGTGGCACTTCTGATTAAAGGATTTTTGCAAAGGACTGTTTATAAAAATGAAAAATACGCTCTCAAGTCTGTTGTTGTTTATCCTCAAGATTATAACTTAAGGCAGGAGGTTTTAAAGGCTTCGGGAGTGAAGATTAGAGATAATCTTATGAGAATGGATATTAAAAAAATCCATCAAAACATTATTCAGCTTCCTTTTGTTGAGGGAGTATCAGTCTCTAGACGCCCCCCCTCGCAATTGGAAATTCGTATTAACGAGCGGAGGGCTGTTGCAAAAATTAGAGGGTTTCTTGAAGGAAAACAAAGAGTGGAAATGTTTTATTTGGATGAACATGGTAACGTGATGAGAGGGAAAAGAGCTAAAAAACGCCTTCCGCAAATTGCCTTAAAATCACCTATCCAAGGGCTGAAAGAGGGTTTCAATATAGAACGTCCGGACATCATGCGAGCTCTACATCTTTTGAGAGTGATTGAGATGTTTCCCTCCGATATGGGTGTGGATCGAGTGGATCTCTCTGAGCCTCCTGTGTTGAAAGTGAGAATGACTCAAGGAACGATGGTTTTATTTCGTCCCGATTTTTTCTATCAACAGGTAAAGCGTTTATCTAAGGTATTAGAATATGAAAAAATTAACGAGCTCGAAGCTCTTAATATAGACCTGACACCAAGTGTCAATGTGCCTGTGAAGTTTAATTCTAAAAATAGAGGTGAAGGGTAATGTTTTGGGGTGAATCAAAAAATATCGTTGTCGCTCTGGAGATAGGGACGAGTAAGGTCGCTGTCGCTGTAGGAGAAATACGTGAAGACGAATCGCTCGTGCTTTTGGGTATAGGAGAACACCCTTCGATGCAGGTTCGTAAAGGGGAAATTATTGATTACGAAATCGCACAGCAATGTGTGCGAGATGCTCTGGATGATGCGGAAAGTAAAACGGATGTGGAAATCAGGAAGGTGTATTTATCGGTGTCGGGAAGAAAAATTTCTGCATCCAATATTCAAGTCTCTACCATGATCGAAACAGAAGGACATGAGATTATTTCTGAGCATTTGGAGAGGCTTAGGGAGATGACTTATGAACACGCTTTGCCTACAGGTTTTGTGATGATTCACGATCTTCTTCAAAATTATATACTCGATGGAGGGAGGATAACGATGTCGCCCTTGAATATTTCTTCACAAAAATTGACTGCCAAATATCATCTTGTCTATGGGATGGAGACAAGCTTGCAAACCATGGTGCGATGTGTGAAAGAGCTTTCTGTGGATATCGAATCGTATGCCTTGGGTTCTTATGCCACCGCTCAATCGGTGCTTACTCAAAAACAAAAACACCTAGGGGCTGTAGTGATTAATTGTGGGGCAGGTGTTACAGAAGTGATTGTCTATCACAAAGGAGCGGTTATTCACACCGATGTTTTAAGCGTTGGAGGGGACCATATTACCAATGATATCGTGGCTGCTTTCAAAATTCCTAGAAGAAAAGCTGAGGAGCTGAAATGTTCAGAGGGAGCTTTCGTTCTTCAGGAGGAAGAAAAAAAAGATTTGATTGAGATTCCTGGGTCTTTTGATGTTGAGCCTTTAAAAATTTATCGGGAAGACTTGGTTAAAGTGATGAGAGTGAGGATGCAAGAGACCTTACAGATTCTTTATGAAAAAATGGAAAAAGAAGTGCTTTGGAATGATTTTGAGGGGACTGTCTATTTTTCTGGAGGAGCAAGCCAAATCGAGGGGCTTCTTGATTTAGGAAAACAGATATTCCCCGTGCCTGTGGCTTTAGCGGATCAGCTTTCTTTTGATGGGGATCAACATTATCTTCATCGTCCAGAGTTTTCTACTGTGCTAGGGTTGTTGCAATATGCACGAGAAAAAGAAACTAAAGCAGTAAAAAATAAAGGGATGATTCAAGGGTGGGGGGAAAGTTTTCAAAAATTGTTTGTCAGTTAAGAAAAAAAAATATAAAAAATATTTAAGAAATGATTGATTTTGATCGAAGAAAAAGAACCACCTCTAAGGAGCCAACAGAAAAAGATGTTGTTGTTATTGGGGTTGGTGCGTCAGGAGTTGATGTCGTGGATATCATGCAGATGAAAGGTCTTGCTTTTGGGTGTGAATTAAATGCTTTAGATATAAATGAGAATGTGGTGAAGGCTTCAGTCATTTCCTCAAGTAATTGTAAAGTTTTGGGAGAGGCTCTTGATCCTAATGAGCGATTTTCTAGTGATCGAGATAAAGCAAAAAGAGTTACAGAAATAGAAAAAGATTATTTTACCCAGCTAGTTCAAAAAAAGACAATTTTAGTTACCTTAGAGTTGGGTGATATTACGGAGGGAGTCGTGGGATTGAGACTTCTTCAGCATGCAAGAAAAGAGGGTGGGGAGGTTTGTCTTGTTTGTTCTCTACCTTCGTCGCAGGCGAGTATTGACACAAAAATGAGGGCTGAGAAAATTTTCAAGGAATTAAGAGACTACGCTGATTGTGCTTTAGTAGTATCTAACCAGAGAGTCTTAGAAAATGAATTTTTGGCAGGTATTAATCAACGCCAAGCACTCGATGTGGTAAACCAATATATGGCACAAGCTGCAGGAGCTCTTGTGCAGCTTATTGTGGGGTATTCTGTGATTCCTTTGAGCTTTGCTGATGTGCGAAGTGCCTTTGGGCGAGTTGATAAAAACACTTTGCCAGAGAATTGTTGGGTCGGTTCTGTAGAAGCTGACATGGAAGATATTGATGATGGGTTTATCGATGAAATATTCCAGGGGCCTTTTCTCTCTGACGAAAAAATTTGGGGCAATGTCGAGCATGGTTTGCTTTGTGTGTTAGGGGGAGAGGATGTGCCTATGAGTAGCCTTCAAAACATGATTCAGCTTGTTAAAAAAAAGCTACCCTCTCAAGTGCCGATATCTGTGAGTGCGAGTCTTTATGAAAAAAAACCTTCTCATATGAAGGTGGTTTTACTTCTTTCGGGTGGAATTCCTAAAGCTAAAAGTGCCCCAGTCCAAAAAATTCAATCTGAACCTGAGGAAAATTGGGTTAAGAATAAAGAGGAAGAGGTATTGAATGTGGAGAGCTCTTTGGAAGATATTGTAAGCGATAAAGTTTCTGAGCTTTCTTTTAAAAATGAGGACAATAAAGAGGGTCTGTTTATGTTTGAGGATGTTTTGCCTGAAGAAACCCCCGAACCTATTCTAGAAAAAAAACCTCAGATGTGGGTGCCTAAAGAGAGCTCTCAGGGAAGTGTTTCGGCTCGAGATTTAATGCGTCCAGGTAAGATTAAAAAAAGAGAAAAAGAGGAGTCTTATATCTCTGCTGTGGCAACCCCAGCTCAAGTGCCACAATCTAAAAAGAAGGTCACACAGGCTCCTAAGAAAAGAGTCATAGAAATGGTGAGCACCACGGGAACTCATCAAGAGGAACTGCAATTGGGAAATCATCACGAACATTTTGAAAAAGTGTATGAGACTTTGTATAACGGAGAAAACTTGGATCAACCGACTTTTCGGCGTCGAAAAATAGAGGTTCGACGAGTCGAGGTGAATAAAGGTTTGTAGCACTTTTTTTCTTAAAAACTCTATGCTTTCTTATGAAACTTTCTCAGATTTGGAAAAAGATGGGATCGAACATTTTTTTACCCTGAGAGCGAAGGATCTTTCTCATGCAAATCTCAATGAAACACTTCGCCCTCTTCTTCAATCTAAAAAAATAGACCCCCAAAGACTTGTTCAAGCAGAGCAAACGCATGGTGCTGGAGTTGCTTGTGTGGAGGATCTTTCTCAAAGGGTGAAACCCTCTGTGGATGCCCTCGCTACCTCTCTTGATGGAGTTGCCCTTATTATTCGTGTGGCAGATTGTGGTGCAATTTATTTTTGGGATCCCACAAAAAAAGTAATTGCCCTTGCTCATTCAGGAAAAAAAGGGACTGATAAAAATATTGCAGGAGCAACAATTTGTGTTCTTCAAAAAAAATATGAGGTGAACCCCGAGCACCTTGTTGTTGTCCTTGCTCCATGTATTCGCCCTCCTTATTATGAGGTGGATTTTTCTCAAGAAATAGAAAGGCAAGTGCGTAGTGCAGGTGTAAAAAAATATTATGATTGCAAGAAAAACACAGCTGCTTTACCAGAACGCTATTATTCTTATCGTATGGAAAAAGGAAACACAGGACGTATGTGGGCGCTATTAATGCTTAAGGGCAGATCTTAACTTAAATTTTTAAAATATGTTTTTCAAAAAATTCATCAGAGATTCTCTTTTGAAACAAAGAGTTTTCATGGGGACGCTTTGCGTCGGGAGCGGAATTCTTTTTGTTTTAGCACTTCCTCCTTTTCACTATGCGGATCTTGCTTGGGGTGTTTTGATTCCTATTTTATTTTCTCTTAAGTTTTTTTGTAAAAACTGGAAAGAAGCATTTTTGGGTGGCTTCTCGATGGGGTTAGTTTGGTTTGGGGGGGCTCTGTGGTGGATTTCTCATGTTTCGATTCTTGGGGCAATTGCTGTAGTGCTGTATTTGAGTCTATTTCCTGCACTGTGGGCTTGGGCGGCGTGGAAAATATTAGTGAATACGCAAATTTATAGTTCTTGGAAAAATATCAAAAATGCAGCAATCCTTGGGGCTTTATGGGTTTTAATTGAGTGGGTGCGCGGATGGTTTTTAAGTGGATTTGGGTGGAATGGGCTTTGTGTAACGCAATATCAAAGTCCACTTATTTTACAGGGAGCCTCGCTAGGAGGGGTTTATCTTTTGGATTGGGTTTTAGCTTACATCAGTGGGATTGGGTTTTTTACACTCCTGCGTTTTTACAAGGAAATTAAAAAAGAACAAAAAATGAGAATGCATTGGGACTTTAGTTTGAGTGTGGCAATCGTGGCACTGCTTTTTTCCTATGGCTTTAATCGTCTGTTTGAAAAACCAAAGAACGATAGGAGTCTACGCTATGCATCTGTGCAAGGCAATATCCCTCAGTATCTTAAATTGCAGTCGACATCAAATGTGGAGATTTTAGAAAAACATATTAGATTGAGTAGGCTTGCTCTGCTTACGCAACCTCAAATTCTTATTTGGCCAGAAACGACGATGGGCAACCCTATTCAAGCAGAGATTCTGCTTTCCGATATTTTTAAAAAATTTCAAGAAAAACTTCCTCTTGCGTTTCTTTGGGGTGACTTTGAAATGGATAAGAGAAATTACTATAACGCTGCTTTTTTTAGAGCTTCCTCTCAAGATGGTTTAAGCACCTATCGCAAGCGACACTTGGTGCTTTTTGGAGAGTATGTTCCTTTGGTTAACTGGTTTCCTTTTTTGCGTAATTTGGTGCCCTATGTGGTAGGAGTAAAGCCGGGTAAGGAGGCTAGCGTTTTTACTTGGACACCGCAAGGAAGCGAAAAGCCTATTACGCTAGCTCCGATTATTTGTTTTGAGGATACGATTCCGCGCTTGATGAAATCGCTTGTTGATCTCAAGCCTGATGTGTTGGTGAATATAACGAACGATGGGTGGTTTAAAAAATCGCCTGGAGCAACACAACATTTAGCTAACGCAGTGTTTCGATCTGTGGAGTTTGGGTTGCCGATGATTAGAGCTGCTAATACGGGGATTACCTGTGTGATTTCTGAGCGAGGTATTATTGTCAACCGTCTTGTGGACACACACCAGAATGATGTTGCTGTGGGTGGAATACTGTCGGGCGAAATTTTCTTTTCTTCTCAACGAGAAAAAACTTATTACGAAATTGGTGGGAATTGGATTGTTTGGTTTTCTGCAATGATTGTTTTCTTTCAATTGGCAAGCTTCTACCGAAGAAAGAAAATCTAGCGGTCGCACTCACCCATCACAAAATCAAGACTCCCTAAGATGGCGGAAACATCACTCATGAAATGTCCAGGAAGTAATTTAGAGAGAATACTTAAGTTCGAAAAGGAAGGTGCACGAATTTTAAGGCGATACGGAACTCCACCTCCTTTACTATGAATATAGAAGCCGAGTTCTCCCTTTGGGTTTTCTAGCCCTAAATAAACTTCACCTTCGGGGGCGTTGACCCCTTGCGTCACCAACATAAACTGATGGATGAGCTCTTCCATCTTCGTTAAAACTTTTTCCTTAGAAGGTAAGGTGCCTTTCACTTCAGGGATACAGATTTCGCCTGAAGGAATATTGGATAGTGCTTGTTCTAGAATTTTTCTACTTTGGCGAAGCTCTTCTAAACGCACTAAATAACGATCGTAAGAATCCCCTGTAGAACCTAGAGGAACCTCGAACTCATATTGTTCATATCCCAAATAAGGATGTGCTTTGCGCAGATCATAGTTTACGCCGCTGGCACGAAGGTTCGGTCCCGTTATGCCAAAGCTAAGAGCATCTTCGGCAGAGATCACCCCGACATCTTTTGTGCGATCCACAAAAATTCGATTCCTAGAAAGGAGCTTATCTGTTTCATCGATTTTTTTTCCTAATTGCTCAATAAATTGTTTCGCTTCCTCGACCCATCCTTCGGGCAGGTCTTTTGTTAAGCCTCCAATACGAGTGTAGCTCGTTGTAAGGCGTGCTCCGCTCAGAGCTTCTATCAGGTTATAGATTGTTTCGCGTTCGGTGAAGGTGTAGAGGAAAACTGTCATTGCCCCACAGTCCATCGCATAACACCCTATTCCTAAGAGATGGGAAGAAATTCGAGCAAGTTCGCAACAAATCACACGAATCGTTTGACAACGAGGAGGGAGTGTCCAGTCGAAAAGTTTTTCTACAGCACAAGCATAAGCCACATTATTGGCAAGAGGGGAGAGGTAATCGAGACGATCTGTGTAGGGAATAAACTGGTTCCATTGCATGTTCTCCGCAATTTTTTCGCTTCCTCGATGTAGGTATCCGATCTCAGGAGCTGCTTTCGTGATAATTTCTCCATCGAGCTCGAGATGAACCATCAAGACGCCATGAGTGCTAGGATGCGATGGACCCATATTGAGAACCATCTTTTCACCCAAATCAGTTTCCGTAGGTGCTAAAGCGGATAGTGCCTGTGCGTCTTTTCCTTCAAATAAAATTTTTGTTTTTTCTGGCATAATCTAATTTTTTTCTAACCCAGAGGGAACATTAACAATCTTTTCAAATATCTCGATAGTTTTTTGAGCAACATTTTTTGGGCTAAATTCTTCTCGGATTTTTTGAGCAGAGGCGAAAGCATTATTTTGAAAATTTGGATTAGAAATAATCTGCTTAATGGCATCCGCCAAAGCAGAGGAAGAGTTTGGGGTGGTGGCGATACCGCTTTGATCTCTCTCGAGAAGATAAGCCGCGCCGACTTGAGTTGTCGTAACCACAGGACGCCCTAGAGCAAGTGCCTCAATAAGAGCACGGGAGAACTCATCGAAAAGAGAAGGGAGCACCACGAGATTCGCTTTTTGAATTTCCTCAATCACTGTGTGCTGAGGTAAAGAGCCGAGAAGCCTGACTTTTTCTTTAATTTTTGACTCAGATAACGCTTGATTCCATCTTTGAGTAAAATTGCTATTTTTTTCAGTGAAACCACCGATCATTGAAAACTGCCATAGCGGATTTTCTTTCTCTAACTGTTCTATGGCATTTAAAAAAACTAGTGCCCCTTTTTTTTGATTGAGTGCGCATAAAAAAAGGATTCGAGGGGAGAGCTGAGCAGGGGGAGGGTTTAGGATAGGTGTATGAAGAAACCCTCGGGTGAGGTTGTGAGGCACCCTAGTTGTTTTCGGGATTTCGTAATGAGTTAGTAAGGTTTGAGAAACTAACTCAGAGGCAGTAATCACTGTGTGAGAAGCTTTGAGAGAAGTTTTTATCGCAAGCTTTTCTTGAAACATAGGGAGGTCCTCTGAAGAAAAACCGTATCGCAAAGCATAAACTTGGGTGACGATAGGTGGAAGTTTAAAAATTTTAGAGGCGAGAGCGGCTACAAGCCCATCAGGCTCTTCGCACTGTGCCCATAAAAGATCAAAGGGGCCACATCTTTTGAGAAACTGCCCTAGTGCTATTGCATCGGAGAAGAGTTTTCTGTGCTTAAAAAAAAACTTCAAACCCTTATCAGGAAGGTAACACTTCCAATCTCGTGTCTCTCGAGGAGAAAGCCAAGCTTCAAGGTCACCAATAACGGATGGGGTAAGTGATTCTGCGTGGGGACTTTGGCTTAAAGTAATTATTTTGTGGGAAGAATTTTTTTGAACTGCATGAGCGAGGTCATAGGTGTTGCCGCCTTGATTTCCAGAGCGACGATTTTCTTCCCATAACCATCGGGAGAGTAATGCAATTTTCATCGAACAAAATTAAGAAAGAGTGCGTTGGTTTTCTTTGGCAAGCTGAGAATAGAATTTGGTTTTTTTCAGCATGTCAGGATTTTCATCAAGACCTTTAACGGTTTGTTTCATGCGGTGCGACCAGTTGTCATTATTTACAGTTCCCGGAACATTGAAGCGTCCTGTTTGAGAAAAGATATCCGTAATCATATAGATCACCATCCATGATTTACTTTTCATAACCGAACGCATATAGGCTTCGTGAATTTCATTCGTGTATTCACGAGGAGGAGATTCTGTGTCGAGCCCTGCATAAGAAAGAATCGATTTGACTTCGTGGAGTGCCTTTGACACGGCATCTTTTGATTCATTTTTATCGATGGTATTCCAAAAATCTTTCCATGCGAGAGCAAGAGGCATTAGATCATGGGTGGCAGGTGCCGCCACAGAGAGTTCCCTATAAGTATCTGGAGAGGAATAAAGCCCTTCGTTATTCCGCAAAAAAGCAGGAATCTCGAAGCCTGGTATGCCGAGTTTTTTCAAGGTTGGCACCACATAATCTGGCACCATGCCTAAATCTTCACCGACGAGGGTTGTGTCTCCTGCGGCATCAATAACGATTTTAAGGAGCTCTTCTCCTTGCTTGTGATTTGCCTCCTTATGTTCGTCACTGTCGTCGGCGAACGGTTTAAAGTGAGGAAGGTTTCCTGCTGTTTCTTTTTTTGCTTCCTCTTCAGAAAGTGGGAGAAAGAAATCGTTACGATCGGGAGACCAAGGAAAGGAATAAATACGAAAGAATCCCAAGACGTGATCAATACGGAAGATGTGAAAAATCTTTTGAATATTACCGACACGCATACGCCACCAATCGTAGTTTCTTTTTTTTAAGACGTCCCAGCGATAGAGTGGAATACCCCAGTTTTGCCCCCATTTTTCTGTGAAAGGATCCGCTTTAAAGACTTTTTCTGGAGGTGCACCGCCGCACCAATCAAGATCAAAAATCGAGCGGTTAGCCCAAACATCTGAACTGAAACGCCCTACCCCAATCGGAATATCGCCCATGAGGTGAACTTTCTTTTCGGTAGCATACTTTTTCACCTCTTCCCACTGACGGTAAGCAATCCATTGAACATAAGAGTAAAAAAGAATTTCTTGCCCATACGTTTTTTTTTCTTTGGATGGAAGCGAAGTGAGCCAAGCATTAGCACGATTAGGGTTTTGGTGTTCTTCTGGCCAAGTCGTCCACAGCGGCCAGCCGTTGTGGATTCCCATTAAAACACGAAACATGGCGTAATCATGAATCCATTCTCCATGCTCTTTCATAAAACTTCGGAAATCTTTAGCACGCAAAGAGCTAGCGGAGTCATAGTGTTGAGAGATAAAAAATTTAAAAGAGGCTTTGAGAAGTTTTTGTTTAAGTGCCTTTACTTGCGGATAATCGACTCGATCTTTTTCTCGTAATTTTTTAAGAATAGAAGGCTTAGCGATATAAATAAAGGCTTCCTCAGTGAGGTCGGGGAGGTGTTCAGGAGATGTGGCAATGGTCGTAGGATCTAAAGCCATTGCGCTAATTGCCATATAAGGGCAGTTGTCGTCACCTGTTTCGTTAATCGGTAATACCTGAAAAATATTGAGGCTATGGCGATGGCACCAATCGATCATTTCATACATTCCCCCTGTATCTCCGATTCCTATATCTTTTTCTGTGCGAATGGCAAAGACAGGTTCTAATATTCCAGAGAGACGTTTTTTAGAATCGAGTTTCATAGTATTAGAAATTTTAGGGGAATTGATAGGAAAAAGAAATAGATATTTTTTCAGACGTGTGCAATAAAAGATTTTTCGTGAAGGGAATCTCGGATTTGGATTGAGTAGGTTTTGATAAAAAAACAAACCAAAAAGGAGGTTCGTGATTTTTGAACCTTCTATACCCATTCAATACTCATCCTTTTTTCAATACCCCATTTTTATTGGACAACTGTTATATTTTTTTTCTTAAATTATTCCATCTCGTGGGGGCTCTTAATTAATTGAGAAAAAATTAATCTCAACGCACTGTATCCTAAAAGGTGAATCCTTCGTTTTTTTTTAACAAGTGTAGAGGGAGTGTTGGGGGGCTATTTCTGCTTTAAAGAATTTAAAGGAAAAACTTTTTAGTGCTAGTCAAATGTTTTCAATAATACCTACGATATGAGCTATGAGTGAACTTTTTGGAACAGACGGAATTAGAGGGCCTGCGAACAAATATCCTATTACCCCTGAAATTGCCTTACGCTTTGGAAAGGCTGTTGGAAAAGTTTTTCGTTCGACGGGGCACAACCAAGTTTTTATAGGAAAAGACCCTCGCGTGTCTTCATATATGCTTGAGGCATCGGTAAGTGCAGGGCTTACCTCCGTAGGAATGAACGTTACGCTTTTGGGTGTTTTACCTACACCTGGAATTGCCACTTTAACTAAAAACTTTAATGCAGCGGCGGGTATTGTTATTAGTGCTTCACACAATCCTTTTCAGGATAATGGTCTTAAAATTTTTTCTGGTGACGGTTGTAAATGTAATGAGGAGGTGGAGGAGGAAATCGAACAGATTATTTTAGAGGACGGGAGCACTTTTGAAACTCCAATTGGTGAGGATTTAGGAAGGGTAGAGACCTTAGATAAAGCGGAAAGCTACTACTCCAAAATTATTCGAGGCTCTGTGCCTTATTCTTTTTCTCTTTCGGGAATGAAAATTGTTTTAGATTGCGCTAACGGCTCTACGAGCACGATTGCTCCTCAGCTTTTTAAAGATCTAGGGGCTGAGGTGATAGCCCTCCATAACAAACCTGATGGACGCAATATTAATCGTCAGTGTGGAAGCACTTACCCCCAAACTATTCAGAATGCAGTGAAAAAAAATAAAGCAGACGTAGGGATTGCTTTTGATGGAGATGGAGATCGGGTTCTTTTGTG
>JAUZNC010057279.1:0-13048 GCA_034780395.1 Vannuccia rotundouncinata | reverse complement strand
TAAAGTTAGAATTAGAGGAAGAGAGAAAATCATTATTTTGGAGAAATAAAGGTTTGGCAATGTACAGACGATTATTCCAACCTAATCATGTCATCTGCAAACAGCCAAAAACAGGATCAATGAACTCTCTCCAAAGATCCAGCTGGCCGGTTTGATCATCCTCGTTTTTGCTGTCGGTTAGGGCTGAGATGATCGCCCACAGAACCTTGAGGGCTTGAGTTCGCAGCATAATGCATTCATCGTCGTCCTTCTGTCGCCGTCGCCGAGGTTATGGAGAGGGGTTCAGAAGGTCGAGCCAGGAGATGACAGACGTCAAAAAGTGGACCGTCGAGGAGTACAACAGGGCCCCACACTGCCAGACTAGCCGTGCGGACGTCGAAGACCTCTCGTTCGAGGAAGAGGTGGGTCACCCGGATCAGTTGTGTTAACAGACCCTGCTTGAGTTTGTGATAGGGGACACTGACACAAAAGTGGTCAGGCACTTGACAAGTAGAACATTAACCTTTTCCCGACGGGGTGTATCAACGTTTGATACAGTAGAAAATTTGACTCACACAGCGCGTCACAGCTCGTGATTCTATTTTTAGATTAGTAGACTCTGGTTGGCTTATATTTTATGCACCTTTCCTATACAAGAAATTGTCGCGAGTATTCAATGTCTTTTTTGTATTGACATATTTTCATGCATACTAATTACCACAATTATATCTTCTGCTTATAGAAAAATGACTAAATAATAATACTGTAAAATTACTTGTTATGTTTACAATAAATTTAGAATTTACTATAACTTAGAATAGTACAATGCTAAATATTTTATATATAGGTAATGTGCATATTGAGAAAACTTATATTTATATAGAAATCTTTATGTAAAAATCTACATACATTTAGTAAATGTATGGCGGATTGTAGGTATCAGAGAAACACATAATTAAAATATACAGGTAAAATACAATAAAGTAAAACATAAAATTGTCAAATTTTGCTCAAAGTATTTTCTTTTATCTTATTGTATTTTCCCTGAATATTGTTATTATATGATATAGAATTCTTATATACATAACTGACAAAATTGTCCAATCTTCAGATGCAGTAGCAGATATATATATATACCTAATTTTTCTGCAATAATCCTTACTACTGAAAACGTATATTAGACACTTTTATGAATAAAACATAAAACATAAAATGTAAATATAAAATGTGTTCACAATTTGCTTCGGCTATTCAACTAGAGAATTGCTGACAATAAATGACCTAATGATTACGTAATATAAAAATAATTTTCATATCCTATTTCATTTCAGAATATTTTTTCTAATTTTTCATATTTAGGTATGTAGTATATTTTAATTAGTATATAATTTATTATATGATTCCATTATTCAAATAAAATATAAGGTTTTTTCAAATAAAGGATTATTACTTACAATCACAATTAGAAATAAAATTGCTTTATCAATACAATTCTAGTGGGTACGTACAATAGAACAATATGACTTAGAATCCTATATATATATAATATTTATATATGCACATAATTATGGAAAAACAGTGATTTATTATTGTTTTATACATTTACTAATTAAAATAAAATATTTACGTTTTTATAATAACAGAAGTTTATAAAATTCACGATTAGTATTATAAATAAAAAGAACAATGAAATCAACTGAATTTCTCAATATTTGATTATTCATCCGTTGCGCTGTGTGAACGCCCACATATTGTATATAATTTTAAATTAGGCTGTAAAGGTGTTGGGGGTTTCCGTCAACTTGGAATTCCCGAAACTATCAAAGTCACAAATATTTTGAAATTTTCAGCAAATAAAAATGCAGATAACACGTTTTTGAAAATCTGAAATTTAACATACCGTCAAAGTTTTTATCAGAATACACAGATGATTCATGAAATTTCATGCTTTTTATGGGCTTATCTAATTCTCACTTTCATCGAATGTTCTCTAACGAATGGAATGACTCACAGGGATAAAATAGAAATTTCATGCTGAATCCATGTTTTCAATTGTAACATTTATTTCTCCATATGCAATATAGTTACATTCCTGGTACTCATCGTGTAATCATCGCGTTTAACTATACTACACAAATTCGAATTCACAGCAAATAATCATAATTCCTGGAGAAATTTAATACGTACGCGATAATCCACCCGATCTTATCTCTGGGATTAATTTTAACTTTGAAATAACTGCACTCCTATTGGAAGAGAATTTAACTCGTAAAGGCGCACAGAAGTATAACATGGAAAGGTGCTCAGGGGTTCTAATTCGTTAGTTGATAGCCGCAGTTTATTCACAAAAAATGTTCATCTTCGGAAAATGCCACGTGGATGGGACGTGAGCGAGAACTCGTGGGTGGAGTAGGAACTAATTTATGATATATTGTAAAAGATCCTGAAAGATTCATTCAATGATATTTGCGAACTTATAAAATATTTTGATGCACATTCGTAGTATGTACTATCCACCGTTACTGTGTAAGTTAAAATCAAAGTATTATTAAAAATCAATAAGTGCCAATCATGTATCGATTACTATAACTAATCAAGATTTTAATAAAAAAATCGAATTCTCCAGATGCAGTATATAGTACTAATTGCCCTTAAAATGAATAAAATCCGATACTGTACATACAGGAAAAATAAAAGTAATCAAGAACCGCACATATCGCGTTTAATAACACTATACAAATTTGAATTCATAGCCAACATTTTTAATTCCCGGGGAAAATTTTACAAGCATTGGAGAGAAGAGAAAATATATTCTTAACTATAATAGCGGCCAATAAATGTCGATTAGCCGGATGTTGTCATGCCTATTTTTAAAACCACGGGAATTTTGGCGCTGAATAATTTAAAAGTGCCAATTCCCGTGCTTTAATCTCTTAAATCCGATTTAATTTTGCATTGAAACCAAATACGGCAGACGATAATCCATCCCTTAAATTAAAATGAATTTCCTATTGATTATCTATTAGACCGGGAGCCCAGACCCTTCAGCCTAATGCAACGCGGTCCCAACGATCACCCCCTTGAATGTTGTTTAGTACTAGTCTGAAATACCAGGAAACTGGACATCTGCCGATGTCTAGCTAGTTCCTAGGGGCTCTATGATGTCAAAGAGTATCATTAGGCTAGGTTAATTTTCAATGGTCCTAATAGGAACTAATTTCATATTATATATAATGCTTTCCTCTATACATATATGATAGTGACAGACATTTTTTACGGTTCTTTACCCCCGACAGACACCATAGGGTGCACGCGTAATGGACTAGCCTAATTTCCAATAGGCTAGCCTAATGGAAAACGGTCCCAACTGAAACATAGTTCAAATGATGCACTGGAAATGTTTGTAATAATATATTTAAACTTGAGTAGCGAAAAAAATTAAAATAATTGGAACTAAATTTGGTAGTCGATATTAGTAACATATCTTTTGTGACTCGAAATACACTTTTAATTTCTTTTTATCTTATTTATAGTATTTACCTACGTATAAGGAATGCAGGTACCACTCAAAGTAGGTGCCAGAATACGTTCATAGTATACGCTCATTGGTATATATTAGAATATAAGCTTTCGAAAAAAGGCAACGATCTTATGCATTAGACAAATATTCATTCCTATTAACCCACGCACAACATTTATGCTCATCAAAGCAAACTCAATGCTGCAGCAATGCGGAGAAACTACGCTTAGAACGATGCATGAAACAAGGGGCCATTTCTTTTATTCAGCCTCAAATCTTGCAGCCTCAAATCAGCCTCCAATACGACACGGTCTAATGTTTCATCGCGACTGTAGTCCAGCAGATAAAAGCCATTTTTAACTAAAATCGTGTAAATGAAGATAAAACCATCATATTTGGTACACGTGCTCTCCATGTCATACTAATCGAATCTGCCCGATTAGCCAATCAAAAAATCAAAATGGCGACTCTTAGTTCACGAAAATTCAAAATGGCCGCCATTACTAATAAAATTGCAAATCAATAAAAAACGAAAAATATTTTCCTTACCAATATGATATTTTAAAATGTACATGGCATCATTTTACATATTATGTGTAAGTTTCAGCTCGATAGAGAAAATAATTAATCTTAGAGAACCAAAACACTGTCTAAATAACTCTACAAAATGGATAAAGTTTTTGTCAAACAATTCGAAAACGATGAATTCGAAAACAATATGCAGAAAATTGGTAAATAAAAATAGGAAAGGGGTCAAAAATATTTAATTAAAAGGCCGACAAAAAAGGTTTGTTTTTTATTCAAAAAGATTATTTAGTATTATAAAGTCATCTATATAACCGATTTTTCTGAAATTAACCCTAAAGGTTCATCCGTTAGGGTTCTATTATTACCCTAAAAATTAGGTTTATCGATTATCGATTTTAGAAATTAATCAATATCAAAGTTTTGCAACTGTCAGGGCTGTGTCAGGGTGAATGGAATCATAGAGTATGAATGGAATATTGTTTTTGACGTCGCCAGATCGATGATATCGATTAATTTTTTTGAAGGTAGCTAGTTATGTTCTACCCATTGTATTAGAGTCTCATAGTGATTGGTTGCTTAGTTACCAAAGGGTGCCAATTTTAAAATTTTGTTCCGGTACCAAAATATACACTGTCAGTGTCGTGTCAGGGTGAAAATACGACCAGAAGGAAACCTCCGATTTCAAATCTGTTAAATCCTATCCCCAAGAGAATTTAATAGCGCACATTGTGTTAAAATATCAAACTGATCGATAAATCAATAAAGCCTGTAAAGCAGTTTTAAGATTATAAAATACCTGTTTTTTGCAAAAATTTTAAGTCCAAAATAACCCTAATTTTGACACTCGTGTCATTGTGGTATAAGCAGACCTCCGATCGATACCAAACCTGGCATTGCAACACTAGGCATCCCTAGCTACATTGTATTATAGTTTCTAAGCAATCGGTAACTAGGCAACACATTTGGAGGGTAACCAAAAATCAATAATTTTTTTATACCAATTTTCAAAAATCGATTGCCCCGAGAAGTAATCAAAAATTGAAGGCCACATTCTCTCAAGCTATTGATGATATCTACATGCACAAAAAATTTCAAGGTCATCGGTGGCTTAGCAACGCCTCTGTATCGATTTGTATTATTATTTGAATAAATAAATGAACATTTTTTGTCAGCCCCTATATATTCTTGGGTGATATATTTTGACAAACTGACACCTTTTCAGCCAAGCTGTTACTATTTTGGCTTTGTGACAAGAAGCAGTCGTTGGATTTCTGAATCTTCATATATTCATTTTGAGTTTTTTTTATAGCTGTAGATAATTTTCTCTTTTCCTGTGTTGTATGCGGATAATTAGGTACCTCACTCCATAACCTTTGGTGGATGCTTGACTGTATAGCCACGGTGTAGCATCTGGGGCCTGTTTCATTTACAATTCAGCTACTATTAATTAACTTTGACGTGATATTTTTCAGCAATAATGTGACTATAGAAACATCTAGGGACATTAAAACTATCGACAATCAAATGGATAGATAATTTCCTCATTTATATATATTTGTCATACATTTATATGCTTTAAAATGCTTGTTTGCAAGTTATTAGCAAAATAGCATATAAGTGGCAGCCATATTGGATTATGATGTAATAATTATTACGGTAATACATGCATATTATAAAGGCACAAATAATTAACATTGTTTATATTATAATTACAACGTACTAATTAGGTAACCATTTTCAAAATATTTATTAAAATAATTTATAAAAGGTAATACTTAAGTAAAGAAGCAAGGTTACTCCTTCCTTTATTCCTAATGCTATAAAAACTTTTCAACTTAATTAATCAAGTTAAAAAGCAGTCAAGCAATTTTAAGCAAATATAAGTAATAGTAATGTACAGTTAGTAATAAAAAATGTATATTTTTACTTATGAAATACCTAACAGCTGTACCAACTCTTCTGTTGTCTTTGTCAAGTTTAAAAACAGGTGCAAATAAAGGTAAATATTATTATATATATATAAATATATCGTTAACATGTATTTAGTTTGTGTAAATTAAGTAATCGAATGAAGATTATGAAATTAGATTTGAGGGAGCTTTTCATTGTGAAGGTGTTTGTTCGCTCCTGTTAATTATATATATATATTTAATAAAATTATATTTATATGTTATATTGAAGAATTACTTAGCAAGAATATAATGAATATTTAATTAGTTGTAATTCGTTATTATCTATCGTTTTACAGAAAAAATCTACCGATACCTGGTATTTAGGTAGTAAAAAAACTCGAAAAATCTAGTAGAGCGCTTATAATGCATATGCAGACACGTCTCCAACTTAAAAAAATCGAAGAAAAGAAGGTTAGACTACGAGGAACTGCTACTGATCTTGTTTTACAGTTAAAACAGGACTTAATGAATTCAAAAATGTTCCGAGGACATGAAGAAGTTTTTTCTCACTTGTAAGGCATATTTGTTTGCGCGAAAAGTGATTTCACTGTATAGGTACCATCTATCAGTACTCTAATAAGGTATGTAAAATTTCACATGCATAACATTAACATACACATAACATATATTATTGTTAATTGGATTTGTAAACAATTGTAAACAAATTTTATTATCAATTTATTTTTAATTATGGATTTAGAAAGTCGACCGTATATCTTATACAGCTGATCAGAAAATATTATGTAAACACTATATATTAATATAATAAATTAAGACTGTGTTATACAACGTATTAAAAAAAATTTTCAAAACAATTTGAACTATTTATTTCCGCCCCTCGCAATTATATTTTAAGTATATTAATAAAAATGTTTATATTATTTACCTATTTCAATTTCATTATTTCAAGTGGTAATGTAAGAGTAAATTGTTCTTTACAACCCGATCAGGGTATCGATGAAAGCCCTGGACTCTCCGAGAAATCATTAACACATCTATCATTTACACATTCACGCGTCCACGGCTGGCGATACCATCATTACGTTGTAACAATCGATGCTATGAGTATTCGAAGGACTGCAGTCTACGATAAAAAATCTGACCGAAAGGTGGGGTACACTGACTTTGGCGGGAATTAGACATTGGTGAGAATGATGATCTCGCAAAGAATGCCTTGGTTGTAATGGCAATTGGGATTAGTGGAATTGAGAAAATACGGGAATCACCCAGGCCCAATTGTTAGTCTTTTACTTTTATGTGATGTCATTCCAGTCTCTTTAACTTTAGATGGTTGCAATGTTAACATTAGTACTCATAAAGCACTGGGTAATTGTAACTTATCCCAAACAATTTTTTTGTTCTTCATGCCTACTAAAAGAGAGTCCAGTTGGTCGAGTATTTTGTCTTATTGATCATTGTCATATTATTATGCTAAAAATAACAAAAGCCATGTTAGCAGTATTGCGGTCGATATCACTTAGTGGGAAAAGCGTGTCTTGGTCATATTTAGTACAGCTTTCCATGTCTTCATTGAAAATGTATATTTACGTTTGACAAGTAATATTTATGTATAATTTATAATTTAATATTGTATTTATACTATTGTGCTTATACTAAAATATTTATTTTGGGAAATATATTATTGAAACTTTTGTTTTTTGCTTTTATGATAATATATAGTAATATCTAATTAGTAATCGAATAAATATAAATTCCATTTCAGTTTACTATTATTCCGGTAATAAAAATATTATTTTGGTACATTTTATAGATTTGTGTGTATATCATAACTTCATTTTTATAATAGTTATATCTAATAGGCTACGTGTTATTAGTCATAATCCCCTGAAATGTCTTTTATTCTATAACCCTAAATTTCCTATACTTTGTTTTACTAATTTCCAAACTACCTAGTTAGATAAAAAAACATTAAAGCAAACTAAAGAAAATTTACATTCAAAAAGATAAATAAAATTGTTTCAAAAAGACAACTTAAAAAACAGTTGATATATTTGAATTAAAAAACAAATTTACTTTGAAAAACTTTTAAAAAACGTGACGGATCCTTAAGGTAACAAAGAGTGTTTACCTCAACTTTACATAAGATATCTTTTATAAAAAATGTCCCAAAGATAATAAATAAAGGCAATATTGCCCTATTTTCATATTTTTTAAATATCCAACTTAAGACAAAAATTAAATAACTACTTATCGTACTGATTTTCTATGTAAATGTAATGTATTACTCTATATATTAAAGTAGAATATTTATTTTTCCAATTATTATTGATTAATATCTGACAAAAATGGACCATTTGATTTATATTGAAAAGATGGTTTATTGTTTATCTAGGTGTTTTAAATATATAAAAAATTTTGAATGTGTTGTTACATTCTAAAAATACTTTTTGTGCATGCTAAAATTCGTTAATTATTATACTATTATATAGTTGATTAAAACTATAATTCATAATTATAATCAAAACTAATTTGTTACTAATCACTTTAGCTTCATCAGTTTAAACAAATTAATTATTTAAACGTGTGTTTAACAAATTAACAAATAAAATCGAACAGAAATTGAATCCGTAAATAATATAAAAATTATTGTTTGTTATATTTGTCTTTAAAATCTATTTTAACCATAGATGTTTTATTCAGTTTATGTGCTCTGAATTTATTGGTTAATTATTGAAGCAGTATATGACGTATACATTATTTATCTAGTGCGATACATTCATTTGAAATATTAATTAAACCAATTTAATGAATTAAATCATTAAGATCATATATTTGGCCGTACGAATCTATCTATGTAATCTTGGCTTCAAGATAGTTTGGGTTTAAACAATTCATTTCTAACTACCTGTGGGGGAACTGTAAAAAATTTTTGTTCTTTTAATTTTGTAAAATGACATCAATTAATACCAGATTTATTATTTAGTGATTTGAATTGAATAATATAGATTTATTTTAAATTTACTTGTCTTTCTAAAAGTGTGGTTGGACCGAAAGTTGCCATAAAGGTCGGCCGTACGAATCTATCTATGTAATCTTGGCTTCAAGATATTTTGTGTTTAAACAATTCATTTCTATAAGAAACAATCTATTTTGCATATAAAGTTAACCTTCGTAAGTAATTATATAAAATATCATTTATCGATATTAGAGCAGAAATGGTTAATTAAATAAAAAATTATATATTAATATTATGTGAAAAGCAAGCATTTGAATTTGTATTATTTGTTTTACCTGCTTAATCTTTAGCGTTCACTTTCCTAACAATTTAATCTAAAATATTAATGTCAGAATTTTAAAAAAGTTTTAAATGTACTGATCATTAATGTAAAATATTTTCATATTGTTTTTACAAAATTTTATTTTTTTATTTTTAATATTATTATTTTTATTACGTTTGCCATTAAATAAAACACAAACCTAAAAATTTAAACATTTAAACAATTATATTAAATATTACCAAGATACAGTAATAGATTTTAGACACACCCTGGTTATATTACTCCAAGATTAAATATGCTAATATAACCACCTATTTGATGAAATTCGATTTCGGAATAATTATATCGAAAAATGTTAAAGGAATACCTCAATTAGGGCAATACGTCACAATTCGAAAAGATTATAAGTAAGTTACACGAAAAATAAAAAATATAAAAACAGTAGTATGCGATAGAATCTCTAACCCACACACATTTTCATTATTTATAAAGATATTTACAAATTTCTAATCTCAATTTATTTATATTCATCCTTTTCGTTGGTATAAATTATACTTTCTTTGTTCTAAATTTATTATGTATTTATTAGTAAATTTTTCTGATTCCCATTTGTTTAAATTAAAATTTATTATTAATATTGTTATTGTAATCATAAAAATTCTAACATTTGTTGGATTAATATACTTTTCTACAAAACACAACCCGCTAAGAATAATAACAAATTAATTTTTTTCTTCTTTTAACCCTTAGGCTACCAAGGTATTTATTAAGGTTTTAATAAGTTAATATTCAAATGAATTTGCTATAACTATACTGATCCATCCTTCATTTCAACTGAAGTGAGTTATTGTCAAACTGGTATATTTTCATTTGGCTATAATAAAACTAAAATATAAATAAATTAATTTATTGAAAAAAATGTTACTTCACGCCCTCTTCGAAAAATAGAAAACTTAATAATTACAGAAATGGAATTCATTACCGTCAGCTTTAAACCAACATGAAATATTGCGAGATCATGACAATAATAAAAGCAATACACGACAATTTTAGGCTGTAAAAAAAAGGAAATATAAAAAAAAAATTTTGGAGGTTATGAGGGGCTTAAATGTTTTGGATTTCCGTCATTTGGCCGATTTCGAATGTTCTCGATATAGCATGAATATTTGTTCGATAATTTTATATATTGTAAGAACTAATCTTTAGGTAATCTATTTAATTATATAGTAATAAATGCAAGTTGGAATATAATGAATAGCCTTATTTTGGACAAAAAAATGGTAATATGAAAACTAAATGGTTATTTAATTGATATTGTTATTGGCACAGTTCTAAATCAATTATGTAGTATTTAATAGAGATAGTATTATTTCCGATGGATATCGACAATATAAATGTATTTCTCATAAAATAAATATTTATAGTGAAAACTCATATATGAACACAAACAATTCTTCAAAACACATATATCGATATTGATATTGTTTCGAATTGTTTCAAATTTCTATTAAACAGGGATTATAGTTCACCACATTTATATAAGAAGATGAAAAATTCTGTTTAACGAATATATAATTTATATAACATATGTTGTATGTTGGTTTAACAATTTTTTTTAGATTATAATATAACCTAACCTTTTATTTTCTAATGTATATATATCAAAAATATAATTCGTCTGGAATATGTTATGTGATCGTATTGAAAAGTATTGCTTATAAATGAAAAAACTTGGTTTTATGCAATTACATTACTGTATAAAAGTTATAAAAGTTATATTATTGCGAAATAAAAATGACTTTATTGAACTGAAATATATGAGATATTCTTATGAAAAAGAAATATTTTTTTCAGTGATCAATCTCACAGTTGAAATTAGTGTCTGTAATTAAATTTAAATTGAAAAAATGGTATGTATTGTAAATTAATTGTTTTGAAAGTATCGATAAATATTTATTGCAATAACATAACTGAAACAAAATAAAAATTCAAATTTAATATATTAGTTCTTTCTCGAATATGATTGGTCGAGTGCACATCCCATCCCCTCCAGCCTTTTGCAATCCTGCTATTTAAATTTCTGCGCACCTTTACTGGTTAATAGCTACGCCAGGCCCCCCTTCAGCACCCTTGCTAGTTAAATTTTTGAGCACATTTGCTAAATAAATTTTTCGCACATATACTAGTCTAATTTATCGAACCGTTACATGTTAAATTCGAACGAATGAGAATAGAGTTTCATGGTATATAAAAAGGTGTCTAAGTAGCTTGAGTGTTTGCAGTCTCATTTCTTACGAGCTCTGTGACAGTCGTTTCCTCAATGTTTTATCGGTCTACAGTCAACAATCTCTCAGTTTCCAGTCTACGGTCTAGCTAAAATCTCTCAGTCTCTCAACGTCGTAACAGTCTCTCAGTCTACAGTCTGCGGTCCAGGTCTATATTAGTAACCCTATAATAAAGTAGAAAGATTTGGATTACATAAAGTGTCATCCAGGTCAAGTTTTAAAAGTCTGCCAAAGATTTTATAGATACATATTTCATTTAGAGATCAGAATTTAAATTCAGGGAGAAGGTCAGATGGCCAAAATTCAACAAATATTACCCTATAGAGTTTATGATAAAGGAATAGTTTTTCAACAATTGCGTCCAGCGAAGGTTCCTCCCAAAAAATCCAATTCCCCATAGCCAAATACACCAAATATCAACTTATGAGTGCTTTCTTACGCAATAAGTAGAGTGTCACTAACGTGGTATTAGTTTGGAATGTATAGCTTCTATTGGGAATATCCAGAATTTAAGGATTTTTTATAGTACTAAGAAAGATAATGAAACTGCATGCAATTCCTCCATAGACTAGTCGCACACTCGAGAGACAGTCATCAATTGTAGGCCGGAGTTTTCATGTAATTTCAAATAGCCAGAATCTATTTCAAGGAGCTATAGAGGCGCTAACACGACCTCTCAATACTCAATATATGGTCCTTTTTAAAAATCCACGCGATGCAAGTTAGATTGATGTACTCTCACGTCAGATGTACCCTAGACATGGCCGGGAAATTCTTTACTCAAGCATATAGAGATGTAACTTCCAGGAAACCATATGCATACCTTTTAATAGATTCGAACTAAGAAACGCCTGGAGAATTACGCATACGCACAAACATTTTACGTAATGAAGAACTACTAATCGTTTCCATGCCATAATCAAGCAGTTTCAAACAATATTAAATTTATTATTATTTTAAATCGCTATAAAAAATCGAGAGATTCAGCTCAATACTATAAACAATAAACTCTCACAAAGAAAAACAAACAACGAAATTGTTCATTCAGTTGATTGAAAGCAGTGGAAATAGAAAACGCTACACAACTCTCCTCAAAAAGGCAACACCTTAGAATATACGACCTATAACGAAGATTGCCTATCACTACTGTAAGAAGAATAGAATTCTCAATCCAAAATATTAGAAAAAAACTTAAACCAAACAGGCAAATAATTTGCAAATTCGCCTCAAAGTGTCTTTCACATATCCGACGTCGCGGGAATTGAGTACACTGCAAAGCGGAAGGTGTTAAAAAAGCACGTCAACTTTTAATCAATCAAAAGCGTGTAATTTTTTCAGCACTCATCCTCCTAGTTATTGCATTGGCAACAGCGGCAGCACCCATCGTGGCAAGAGCAGCAGTCGCAGAAGCCGTAGCCGCAGGGGCAGGAGCAATCGTTAATAAAATTGAAGGAAATAAAAAATGTCAAATACTCTCTATCGTCGAATGGTTGACATTCCAGAACTTGAGTATACCCGTATTAAAATGAATGAACCTGCCTCATT
>JAUZNC010057278.1:0-13054 GCA_034780395.1 Vannuccia rotundouncinata | reverse complement strand
GTTATGTGGACGATAAATAGCTCGAAGAAGACGATGCACTTGTTCAACATCACGATAGGCGAGAATGCTGTAAGCCAAATGAAATTTTTTTTCTTCTGATAATGCTGAAAGTCTGAAATCTTTCAAAATCAGTCCACATGGATCCTTTTTTGGAAATGTTTTGTGTTCGTGCTGTTATAGTTTTTTGTTAAACAAAAAAGAAATTAAAATCACAATTAGAAATCACAAATTAGAATCGCTAGGCAACCTACATTTTCCAAGAGAACTTGCAGTCACTTTGCCGGAACTAAAACACAAAAGAGAGGAAGAATATCCTGCTCGGCTCACAGTTATTTTAGCTAAATTATTACTTACAGGAGGAGTTCAATGGATTAATCGATATAAATTATTTTATTTAGAGGAGAGGACCTGTTACCCTCCTATGTTTGAATACGATTATTTATTGTTCAAGAATGAAAGTGCTATCTGAGATAATCAGAGTTTCGGAGGATCAGAGTGTTGTTCAAATTTCTACCTCTGCATACAACTTACTTCTTGCGACTTATTTCTGGGCCGCATTTATGAAAGAAAATACCTTTTTAAGTGCAGTTAACCTTCACCTTAGTAGATTTGATAACTACAACGGCAATCGTTTAAAAACCGTTGTTCCTGTTTGAAATGGATTACTTAATTATTAGTTAAAATGTTTAAGGCAATATAAATGTGACTTGAAGAATTGACGTTGAGATACTTTTTTTATTTCAGAATGACGTCTCCATTCACTCCCTCTGCTTACAGTTTGAGGAGGCGTTGTCCAATTACAATTTAAAAGTAGGTCAAAACAGATCAAATTTGGTCAACCTGTCGTAAAAGAGGTCAAATTTCCGGAAATCTAGGTCAACATGTTGTAAGACAGATCAAATTTGTAAAAGTAGGTCAACTTGTTTTAAAATAAGTAAACTTTCCTAAAAGTGGGTCAACCTGTCGTAAAAGAGGTCACATTTCCTAAAATGTAGGTCAACCTGTCGTAAATGAGGTCAAATTTCCTAAAAGTAGGTCAACCTGTGGAAAGCATGTCAATATTTTAAATGTAGGTCACTGTTTTAGAGATGGTTGACCTACCTTTTCAAATGTATATAACAGATTCTAAACTGACGGAATATGTAGTGAAACTGTTTCAGTGCATATCCATCATTTACAATCACTCTATACAGTCGTAAGAGTATTCGTCACTAAGTTCTCTCAATCTCTGTCTGCTCTCGCCTCGGCTGGCCCTGCGGAATCAGCTGGACCATCTGCAGAAAGATCTGGAAGATCTCGAGAACGTCTCCCCTCCCCTCGCCCGCCTTTCCGAAGAAGAAGGTGATGATTCGACCTGGAGCAGTGTGGACAATGATGATTCGGTGCAGCCTTGATTGTGTTTCATTTGTGAATCTCAAGGATCCTTCTAGTTTGACCATTATCGAACCTTTTTATTTACAAAAGTGCCGAATTGTTCACAAATTCGTAGACATACAATTTTCTGTGAATGCGTTTTGATTAATTTCAGGTTTGCCGATCTTGACTTGTGTCAATTGCAACGAATTCTATTTGGGAATTTGTCGTCATTTCTATTATCGTCATTATCTTCTCAATACAATGTAATCTGTCAGTTCCATATTTTTAAGAATTAATTCATTCCACAAAAGACTATTTCTTTGACGATGATGCCTACAATTGTTCAGATAGACTTTTTTATATTTGGGTAAACCGTTAGCACGCTATTACCAATTGTTTCTTTCTTATTGTATCTTTAATAAATCTATTATTTTATCAAACTATGCTATCTTTATTAAATTTCATATTGTTTATCGTTTTGGGTTGCTTTGGATATCATTTATTTTGTCGTGTGGATCTGTTGACTGTTCTTCATCTTGACTGTTTAAACGTAATTTATAATTATGCGAGTGTATTATGGAACAGTGTGTTTTCACTATACTATTTCTTGTGATCAAATTAATTAGCTTAATAATTTCTTTTTTGGTGACAAATAGTGTGGGAAATATAAATATTTAATTTAGTTTTAAATTTAATTTGAATAAAGCCCAACCAGTTTCAAAGGTTTATTTTGATCACTTTGTAATTAATGTACTTTCTTTTGTTGTGTATTAACGTCTCTAAGCTATTAATACATCTTATAATACAACATAGTATTACAACATGGTAGATATATATATTTAAAAAATGAAACGAAAATTCTTTCTTAAATTAAATGCCAGAAACTAAATCTATAAATCTAATAAATAAATGAATTGCACGAAATTAGTGGCCACTGACAGCGATGATCTGATTAAAGTTACTTGGAAATATAGAAGAAATCCTGTGGTATTTCAACAAAAACATTTTGTATAAGTATTTAATTACCAATTTGAATACATATAGCCGGAGGGACTGGTTAGGGGGTTATTTCTATGGTTACTGGGTACGAAAAACTGTAAAAGTAGATCGAACGTGGAGTTAGCTAAAAATTTGGAAGATAATTTAAAACCATCAAAGGTTAAACATATATTCGCCATACCCGAAACTCCCGACAAATTTCCGGTTGACGAAAAGGTTGTACCTTTTTGAACTTGTTCTCTTCATAATTGACTATATAGACAAGGAGATTCTACATGTGCAGCAGAGTCTGGAAGCTTTCTAAGGAAATCGCCGTTGAATAGTTTCATCGATCCAGTCCAGCGCTTGGAAGAACGCGCAGAGTTATTTAACCGTCTCTGAATGTGTCGCTTCCAATGGAGCTCGAGACTTGAGGATTGTTTTTCAATTTTATGCAAAAAGCTTAAAAATGCTCATTTTCGTATTCATTTCAAAATGCACATTTTTAATGCCAAGTTTTAGTGATGAATTGGCCAGCAACGTATAAAAGGGTGCACTATTAATACAAAGAGGGAAAACATGTAAACGGAATAACATTGCTGCGTTGAGTCTCAGAAGAAATCTCTTCACTTTATCGACATCAAATCCTCCACAGGCTCAACTCTCCTTATCCAGCAGTTGATAGGATTATCGATAGAACGTGACACAGACCGATCATAGTTGAGCGAACGACCCATGCAAATGCGCCTTATATAAGTAGTAGGACAAAGCAGCTAATAATTAATTATGCAATTTGTCGTCCTTTTTCAAATATACTCTGAATCGATAGAGGTTTTCCATGAATACTCAAACCTTAATTGTTTTTACTTCACGTGCTCAATACAATTAAAGAGGTGACCTCATCATAAACTTCAGTTAACTGTGGCTGAATCCAAGGATCAGTGCTGGCTCCTGTCATGTTCTCCATTCTAGCATCAGATGTCCATCCCAGGTGCGCAGGCAACAATTATTAGTCAATTGATTACGAAGTCGATACTGTTTATGAAGCCTTTATCACCATGCAATAACTGTGCGGTGGAAACTGACAACTCAAGGCGACAGGGACCGAATAGTGAGATACGTCAACAAGAGCATCCGGCTACTGCAAGAAAGAAACTATTTTACGCTACTATTCAAAAAAGCCGATAATCGATTACAATCTGCGAAATATCGAATGCAAAGAAGTTCTTCTTTGCATTCGATGTTCATCCACTCAGGAAGTATATGCTATCATAGTATGCCACCTTCAGAGACGACGGAAGAAGGACGAGACTGCCAATTCACGGTTTCGAGATGCCACTGGTCACCCTTTTAGCCAAAAAGACTTCATTCTCAGTACTTAAAGATTATTCAATTTCATTGAATTTTCAAAATATGTCAATTAAAAAGTTATTGTTTACTCATTCCTTCACAAAAACAATATTGTTGAACAATTTAAGTTGTTGGCGAAGAATTACGTTCCCCGACGACTAACGTCCTGGTCGGACGTGGAGAGCTCAATTCGTCGCCAACAGATGTGATTCTAATTTTCTAATTTCTTTAAACAAAAACATTTCTTTAAACAAATCAAATTCAACTCCAACATGGATTTGAGCAACGTTATAAATCTCCCCCATTTGCATGAAAAAAAACTGTTTTTGTTTATTATATAAACTGGAAGTATTTCGTTAATTTAGTTTACTGTAAGTTCCTGTCTACTTTCTATTTCCTTAAACCAACACTCTATATATAGCCTAAAACTTTGTTTAAGTATTTAGTTTTATTTGAATGTTAGTAAACATTTACCGGAATTCCATAGCATCCGAAGTTTCGTTTCTTCAATCAATAAGCTTTTCGGACAAATTAGACAGTTAAGGTATGATTAAATATCCTTCGAGGAATATATTGTATTATTGATATTCAGCCATCTCCAATTTATCATACACCAATTTTAGACAAAGTTATATAATTAACATACATATTTATAGTTATTATTTGTATCCTAATATATATATATATATCAGGGCCCCAACAGTCACCACATATTTTGATTGAGGGGATAAGGTATAAAGGGCGCCATTTAACACAAAATGTAAAATAATCAACAAATTCAATATAAACTATTACTTTATTTAACATATCTAACTTAACAGGCTGAAAACTATACTACATAGAAAAAGTTTTCTAAATATCAGTAGTATTGCAAAATATTCTATCAAAATGTCTATATACACATAAATGCTGAAGTTACATTCAGTGATTAAACAGAACACTATTAAAGAAAATGACTTGTCAAAAAAAATAATGAAAAAAGTATTTTAATGCCAAATTATACAAAATTTGAAATCTGAAGAGGTCAGATACATTTAGTACATAATAACATGTATAAACTGCTATTCATAAAATGTTAAATCAAGCTCCCTGGAGGAGGGGGGGGGGGCAGGTGTGGCAGTTGTCCCCCAACTTTTCTTAACTAAATATTTTGCACCTATAGAAAACAACTTTAAATAGGATAAATTGTATCATGACTTTGGTCAAACTAATACTTATAAATACTGCAACATCAGCCAGTTGTGAGTGTTCAGTTTCAATAGCCCGGCATTTGAAAACATGGTTAAGAAATCAAACATCACATAAGAGATTTAATAATCTGCAGTTCTTCATTGTCATAAAGAAAGAACTGATCATGTTGATATACTAAAAATAGCTAATCAGTTTGTTGCTACAAAACAAATGTGAGAAAACTATTTTGGAAATTTTAATTAATATATATCTGCATATCTACAAAAGCATCTATTAATTTATACATATTGTCATCTCAGGATGTTTGTGGCAACTTTACTGTCACCTCCTGTCACTAATGTTATTATCATTTATTCATTAATATATATTATTTTAGTATTTATACTATACATGTACTTTTGTAACATACATATACCAATCATAAACACATAAATACTTTATATATCTATGTAATTACATACTATTATCTTTAACTTGACATATTACAGCTACTATTCAAATTCTAATCTAATTTACTTTACCAGTAAATTGATTATAATCATTGCATATACTACTAAAATATTATCATCAAAAAGACTTTATCAATATCTTATTATGTATATATAATACATGATTAGGATTATAGTTTTTCTTTTGTCTTTGCTTTAACATTTGTATAGGTATTATATTTTAATTAAAAACAATAATTGTTAAATGTATTTTCTGGGAAATGTGTATCTTTATTTGACAACTTACTCTCTAGCTATGTTATGTTGATACTTATCCAAACTGTTTGTACATCAATATGTACTTAATGTATGTTATTGCTACTATAGTTAAAATTAGTAAAATTTTTTTTTCTACCAATTTTTTTTATCTATTATAATCATTATTTGGTGGATTTTAAAAATAACTAAATATTGCCCCTTTTCATAATTCACCCCCCCCCCCACTTTTGAAATGGTGCGTGGTCCCTGTAAATGCACTTTTCTTAGTCATAAAATGATAAAACTATGGCCTATTAAAATCACTCTACAAATGTACCAAAGTTCTAACACTGCTTTTATGCTTCATGATAAAATTATTTTGATTTATAACTATGAAGAACACTACTGAATCTGATCTGCATCATTGACCTCATCCAGTTTATCAGTCTTTTAGCTGTGGAGAAGGATAGCTCTGCTGATGCAGAGGTTTATGAAGTTATGGCTGATAATTACTACTTCAGAAGTAAAGGCTTGACGCTCAGCATCTATCTCACTCATATAACCTAACATCTTCAAAGCAGTCAGATTTCAGATTTTCTTTCTCAGCCATAACTCTGAACTGAACAGCAGAAAGTTAACATCAACATATTTGAAATAGTTTTGTTTGACAAATAACACTTCCTCATTAATATTCTTCCTTTTGAGAGCACTCAAAAGTAGATATTGCAGATTTTCATTATCTTACTAAACCAGACCACCAATAATGTCCAATCCTGAACTACCTTCTGATCATTTTTTAATATCACATTTCAATTAGTAAAAGTAAAAAATGTATTTTTTCTCTGCTATAGCCAGTGGAAATTGCACACCCAAGATTTCCACCAATTCGTTTTGTTTATATATAAAATTGTGCTTTGTGTGACCAATATACTGGCAATAATTACCATACAAAAAGTCCTGAATCATGTTTACGGTACTTTTTCATATTTTTTTTTTACACAACCATGCATTAATCTATTATGGTGATATCCCCATAACCATACCAAATAATACAGTACTGTAAAAATAACCACAGTGATTACTGCACTTACTCCACTTACAATCAGAGTTTATGAATTAATTCATAAAATTTAGCTACATATATTTTGAAATTTTGGAATATAAATAATGGACATATCTCAATATTCAATACTTCTCAGGAGCAGATACAAGGGGCATGAGGGCATGTTCCCCCCCCCCTCAAGAAAGAATATGCCCTTTCAATATAGTTATAATAATATAGTTCTATTATGTGACCTTGCCCCTTATGTGACCTTGTATCCTTATATGACCTTGCCCCCTTATATGACCTTGCCCCCTTATATGACCTTGCCCCCTTATATGACCTTGTACCCTTATATGACCTTGCCCCTTATGTGACCTTGCCCCCTTATATGACCTTGTACCCTTATGTGACCTTGCCCCCTTATGTGACCTTGCCCCCTTATGTGACCTTGCCCCTTATGTGACCTTGTACCCTTATGTGACCTTGCCCCCTTATGTGACCTTGCCCCCTTATATGACCTTGCCCCCTTATGTGACCTTGCCCCCTTATATGACCTTGTATCCTTATATTATAGTGCCCCCTTTTAAATATTTCTTGGACTGTGCCTGTTCCTATAATGCAAGTACTCTATATTTCTTATTTATTGATTGTAGTTTATATGTAGTAGGCAATATCACACAAAAAGAGTCATATAAAATAGTACAATAGTTTAATTTAGATTTAGTATACTATAGGCACTAGAGACATTGCCATATAAATAATATCTGACTATTCATACACTTATACATATATTAATATTTATTTTACATTCAATTTGTTGCAGAATTATTTATTCCTGACTATTCCAGTTGCAAATTCATAATTCTGATTTTTTGGAAATCATTTAAAAAATCTTTTTCATTATTTTTCAGTCATCGTTAGAAATAAACGATTAACAATATTATGCCTATATATTAAAATAATGTACAATTCACAAATCATATATTTACATACTTTTTTTATACATAAAATGAATTAAAACTATGTTGACTAATATTAATTAAATAGCAGTATAACTAAAAAAGAAGTATGTATTTACAATAATTAGAAAATAAGAATTTATGCTTGAAATAATCTTTGAAATAGATTTTTATTTAATTGATACAGACTGGTCTGGGATATAGCCACTTTAAAACATTTAAAGGAAGTAATAACTGAAATAATTTTTGTTATTCTTATAAGTTAATGAGACCTTATAAAAATATGAAAAGCAAACTTTGTGGTAATATTTTATTAAAACTAATAAGTTACAGATAACCCAATATTTTATTATTGAATTGTAAACATAAAATTAGTATTGCTGTTTTAGCCATTTGTAAATATAAAGAAATTGGCAGAATACTGGAACAGCCCAATTTCTAAGTTAAATAACTGTTTTCTTAAACTTACTCAATTTAATTTGATTATGCTTTTGTCCACCTTGTAATACCATTTTTCTTAAATCCAGCTTCCTATAAATGCACCAATTCTATTTCTACCACTATAATTTCCTTGATTTCACTTTGTCAATATTTCAAAACCGTTGAAAACCTTGACGCGATTCGTATTTTCTATCTATAGAACTTGTAACTAACCCTAATTTCCAACAAAGTTTCTACCTTCCCTGGAGATGCTTCAAGTTTTTCTCTGTGCTTTAACCAATGCTGTTCTTGCATTTCAGATTTTGGAAATAAATGACAAACAAGATTTTCTCTGGGATATCTTTCGTGATTTCGCGGTCAGAAAATGTGAAAGAATTGAAGGGTCTTCTTGTGAAGCATGGTGGTGATATCTACAAGTCTCTTCGTCGAGGTGTGGACGTATTTGTGCAAAGCTATAACATTGAAGACGACGGGCGCTTGATAGAAGCTTACGAATGTGATGCTCAGATCCTTCCGGCAGTCTTCCTGAAGGACTGCATACGTGAAGGACGCCTTCTTGATGTGAACGACCATGCCCTCGGGCTGTCACCTTGGACGACAGTCCTCCCTTCTAATAAAGATCGCGGCGCTCTGCTGCAATTATTCAAAGCGCCTTCGGTCGATTGGAGGGAAGAGGAAGAACAACCGCAGTGTTTCGACGAGTTTTCTCAAATGGAGAACCGACTTAAACCAACTTCGAAGTGTCGAAGTATCTCGTTGGTGACTCTTCGATTGAACCACAAAATCAGTTATTGCAGTCCTCCTCCTAGCAAGAAGTCCAGACCTTCTCCCGACGTCTTTGACGAGTTCCTCTCAGAGTTGGTGCGGTATTTGGGCGTCTTCTTCGACTTGCCAATACGCCAGCTGCCATGTCAACAGATCCACTACTCACCGACGACCAACCACTACCGATTTAAGCTGGACAGCGGGGCCAAGCAGTATCGAGTTGAGGCTGACAAGTCCACTAAATCCTTAGAAGTGATGTCTTTAATTGAGGTTTTGACCGACAACATCCCGCGCGACAGTGTCTGCTTGATAGCCGTGACTGACTGTGCGATCTACGAACGAGGAGGTGGCATTGGAACTCTCTACGGGAGAGCTACGGGAGATGGAGGCTGTGTGATTAGCGCTTGCACAGAAGGACACCCCTATTCAACCGAACACAGACTTCTTCTTGGAGTGGCTAGTCACGAGTTAATGCACTGCTTCGGGCTGGATCATTGTGTCTACTTTGGCTGTATCATGAACGCATGTTGTGATCCGGTGAAAGGGTCTTTGCTTAATCCGCCTCTGACATTGTGTCCTGTGTGCCTAAGGAAGATTGAATTGGCCCTCAAAATCGATGTTGTCCGTAGATATCGAGCTCTCTTGAAACTCTATAGAAAGGCAGGCTATGATAGAGAGGTGGCCACCATTAATTCTGTCTTAAAGATTATTCGGGAGAGTGATATTTAGAAGTTGTGAAACTTATAAAATTACTAATAAAATTTCCGTTTTTTGTACTTTTGTTTTGCATACACTATTTATATTTCAATTCATTGAGTTTATAAATATTTTCTTTTAATTTTCTTTTGCCATTTTTTGTTGTTGATTTAAAAGTATCTAAAAATAAAGATTTACTTCATATTTTTTATTCGATGTTCTTATACTATTATCAATCTACTCATTCTCTGTAGCAGTAGTATAGTTATATATAATTGTATTTCGATAGTTTTAATTATATAAATATATATTTTATTATAACTTTTTTCGTATAAATATGCAAACTTTTGCAAACTTACATTTGTTTCCTCAAATTGTTTTAAATATATTATTCACTTTTAAAAACTACAAACTAGTTAGTTTCATATGTCTTTTCTTAAAAAATAATTCTGAACGAAAACAAATTTCTTATTACAACCAGTTTGTAATATCAAATAGTTCAAGAATACATCTATATTGTTTTGGTGAACTAATTTAACTCCAAAAAGAAGTTATAAGCCAGCGTCTAATGTAGTTATCGCGTCCATTTATCATCATTATCATCCAGTCTTGTATTAATCGATTTCTTACAAGCAAAGCAGCAGCTAGACACTAACGATGTTGTTATCAGTTTCATTAAAAGCCTTTCTAAATTTGACTTTGCCATAAATTATATCAAAAGGTTCGTAAATTTTCTCTTAAAATACAATGGCTTTAGATGTCGATAATAATTTACTGAAATAGTTGCCGATAACACAAATCACCTATCTCTCGTTTACCAGCTGTATTTAAAAATACGTCCTTACAGAAGTTGTAAGAATTTTTATCCTGGGATCACCTCTACTCTTATCCAATCAGATTTTACTGAAAAACTTGCAGTTCATGCACTCATATCTCTCTCATTATATTCGCCAAAGTACCACAACAACCACGCTAACTTGTTGCATAATGCTGGCATCGATTGATTAATATACCAGTCGTTTATTATCTTTTCATTTGATTACACTTAATGTAGATTGACAGACCCTTCAGGCTAACTTGAATTACTGCTGTATACAAAACTGGTGTATTGGCGCTCCTCTTCTCTAGATTTCTTCGAAGCAGACTTTCTAGCATGCCTCAGCGTGTTCGAAAAAGCACAACTTTGAGGGGAATTGCTCACCAGCTTCTGAATACCGAGGAAAGAAACATCTTGAAACACGTGATAAGAATTTATCGTCATTCCAATTCCCTGGATATATTGTGTTCCTCGCTTGGGAAAATAATCAATTCGCTGGACAGGGTACAGCTGATTGAGGTGATCAGCCTAATGTTACCCTCCGATTTAGAAAAAGAATTCTTGCGCCGCTGTGAGGATTATATTCCAATATTCGCTCTTACGCAGAAGCACATTTCCTGCCATGGGTTCATGCCAATGTGGGATCAGCCTCGAATCTGCCCTAATCATCACGAAGGTCAGCCGGCCAGCCGACGAATGATGGTCAAGTCAGTGACAATGCCGGATATTGGCGAATCTACAACGACATCTTCCCGACCGGATTCCAACGAGTACAGTTCTTCAACAACACGTTTGACCGAATCCATCAGTGGGAGTAACTACTCGTTGTGTTCGTCGTCAGCCAAGCCGGTGATAGGGAGTTCGTTGAGACAGGTAAGGCCTGGGTTTAGCGCCACTTCTTCCCAAAGGTCCGCCGAGACACTCTCAGACCGCATCACTAAGCAGATTGCACGAAACAGGCCTTCACTTTCGATTCTTGCGGACAAAGGATTCTGGGAGTCAGATGAAATTCCCGAAGGTGATGAAGAAGGTCTGCACCAAGATCTTCCAGCTAGACCGACCATCCGACCGTCGCATAAAGACAAGCTGTCCAGACTGCGGTCGGAAGTCTCTTTCGAGAAGGACGACGAATTATCCACGTCGTCAAGCGAGGTGTTCACAAGGCCGGAATTGCGGACGCTGTCTTTGATAAATGGAAATGATTCCACGAAAGGTGACTGTCAGCAAAGCCACAACAGCAGTAGTTCCCCTGACAGTGTGTTCGAAAGTTCCGCCCACTTCAAGGTCCCTCTTATACATGTCAACGGTGTCAAGCAATATCCTCTCCAATGGAATGCACCACCCCCGCCTGTCACCGCCAAGCCCCGGGCCCCAACTCCTAGTCGGTGGCGCGGTAAGAAGCCGAACACTATTACCAGTGCTTCGGACCGTCGCGAACTCCTATTCCTTGACATGATTCAGAACAACACCGAAGTTCGAGGACTTGATCTTAAGGAGAAAAACATCTTTTCCCCGTTTCTACCCCCTTCACCAATGCCTTCAAGGAGTAAGGCACCTTTGCTTCGTCAAACTTCCAGTCCTGCGTTCTTATATGCGCCTTCTTCATCGTCTCTGCAACAGCCACAGTCCCTCATCTGCAAACAAACTGTGTCGGCCAGAGGATATGCCAGTGGTAATCTGCGTAACCAAGTGTCGGTGAATTTTGAGATGAGTATCAACAACCCAGTAACAATATCCATGGCAACCCAGTGTGTCAAAGCTGCCTCTTCCAACGCACGATGTCAACCAACTTTAGTCACCTCTTCGCCTCACTTGAACTTATTACGTGATCTCAATTTTCACATGAGGCCCAATCACAACCAGGAGATCTCCAATGGTCCTTCCCTAGTTACAGCTGTTGCTCAGGGCCAGGACGTGGCCACGTGTACCACACCTTCAATCTTAAGACGTAACAAAGAACTCCAAACACACACGTGTACCACAAGATCCATTGGCGTTGAGACCAATGGAGTGAGACATAATACGGCTGTACAGACAGAGACAGATATGTAAAATTATGAATGCATATGTATTTGTTTTGTAAATTAATGACAATGAATCTTTTCACAAATCCTCTGAATTTAACTTTCAAAATACCAGCGCTCGAATGTTTCAGAAAGGGAAGTTTTGGTAGCTTACAACATATTTAATCGCATACATTTCAATAATATATACTCGCCTAATAGTCAATCCTATGCTAATTAGTTCCCTTAAAAACATATATATTTCATTTAGGGCAAAGCTTAAACAAGACATCTACCTTATAATCACTTCAAGCGTCAAGAGGTCAATCCTATAAAATAGAGTTTTAATGTTTTATGTCGAAACATAATCGCGAAACATAAATATGCTGTTTTTAATTTTACAAGTTCAAATAAACTAAACACTTAGGTATATAGTCAATACTGCCCGACTAACTCATTTGTCAACGGGTAAAAACAATAAACAGTTGAATTTTGAAGTTGAATAAATAAACACGGAATTCAAAGATTATTACTAGTTTTTAACAGACTACGATGATTGAGCGAATGCAGTTTATTATACCCGATAAATAAAGATGGCTAAAAACAGTCGATTAGACTAATAATTATGTCTTCAGAATAAGCAATATAAAGATAAGAAATCATTATAAAGTATAACTATACTATAAATTAATTATATAGAGAGGAAATCATAGAGATATAACTATACTATACATTATATAGAGAGGAAATCATAGAGATATAACTAT
>JAUZNC010057277.1:0-13057 GCA_034780395.1 Vannuccia rotundouncinata | reverse complement strand
ATCTTTCAAAATAAAAATTTTGTAATTTAATATCGTTTTTGAGTGTATCTGAGGCAAAATAATTTATAAAAAAAAAATAAATTTTATGAATCGAATCATCTGCTGAATCGTCTGCTAGAGTTCTACTCGTGATTTTTGGGTCCCTGTATGGGAATATGGCCCCCCAAAATTTTGATTTCAGCTGATTTTTTAAATTGCTATTCCCATGTCTGTTTATTATTTTTACAATAGTGAAATTACATAATATTACAAAATATATTTACTTAAAATAATTCAGTTAAATCATTTATTAAAAAATCTTTTATATTATATAAAAATTCTAGAAATCATGTACTTTTGGATAAAATTGGTATTACACATGTTTTGTATAATATTCCTTCCAAAGTAACAATACTTCATTATATAGCTTTGTACTGTCATTAATTTTCTGTCAAGATCTTTTATTAAACCTCTTTTTTTAAAACAGATTTCTTAAGCCTTTTACTTCATATTTAATTTTTCTACCTGCAGTTTTCATCAAAGGTCTTCCCACTCCTGCATTCTTCCAATTATATTAATCTCATTCACTTCTTTGGCAATTTCTTTTCACAGGGCCATAAGGAGGGAGGCAAATGGTGCAAACATTATATGCATCTGCCTCTCAATAAATATTCCTTAACTTGTATTATATCCTTTTAATAATGCTTAAGCCAAGCAATACAAACTGACAATGCCTTAAACATGTTTTAAACAAAGGTCAATATCTCAAGCTTGAGAATCTTTTAGAAATTTCCTGGATTATCATTTTAATGGTTTACTTCTTGAACTATCATTTATATGTTTTACATCTTTGACTACAAAGATATCTACTACAAGGGCCTCTTTAGTTATAAAGCATCTCTCTACAAAGTTATCTCACTACAAGGGCCCATTTAGTTATGAAGACTTGATCTATGAGGATTGATGATGATATGTACTTAGTTATGAATCTTCTTTCTAGAAAGCTAGCTCACTATGAGGGCCCCCACAAAGTCCTTTCACTATGAGGGCCCATTTAGTTATGTTGCCTCTCACTATGAAGTTCAGGGGTAGTTTCATGAAACTACTGCAAATGCAAATCATTGATGCAGATCCAAAAGTGTTTCATAACATTAACACATTGCAAAATTGAGGCTATTCTGTACATTTAAAAAAATATTTTTACACATCAAATTACTTAATTGAATGATCCGTTTAAATAATGTATTTACAACTATTATATTACATTTATTCAAAAATTACCATTTTCTAAAATTTGTAAGTCACAAAACTTTTCCAAATTCTATATAAAGTAGGTAGAATAAGTATAGCTAATTTATTTATGTACATATCTATTTTGATAAAAATAAAAATAATTAAATATTTTACATAATTATTCATAATTATTACTGGTTGTACCAGCCCAGTAGACAGAATTTCTACCCATTCTGCAGAACCAGTGTTATTTCCAGCTCTTCACAATATGGTTGATGTCACATTCATAGTTTCTAGTTGCTAATTTCATGTTAAAAATCACTAAAAAATTATAACAAATGTTTTTAATTTGTCTTGCAGTTTTAAGTAAAATAAGGGTTTTTCATATGCTGAATAGTTTTAATTAGGATTGTTAACTGACCTATTTATGTGGAAGATTTCTTCATTTTAAAAATAACATTCTATCACAAAAGTTATCTTCTTGGTTTCTGACCCATCCACTCTTGAATTTGTATGGGTGGTAATTATTCTGATGGAGGTAGCATACAACACTGGTTTACTTCTTACAAGCTGCCTAATTGATATTGTTCATCAATTAAGAGGTAATTCCCACTTGGAGTCACTGGGTGCCTATACTGTCTTTAGTTTGCTTTTTAATATAAAATATTCTTCTTATAAGAATAAAACTATCCATCATGGATTAGTAGAATCATCACCAGATTAATGGGGTGGCTAAGTGGACCCATATTCAAATAAGAGGCCCAGCAAAATAAAATCTTTAAAAATTAAAAAATAAATGTTATAACAAGAAATTGTTTATGGAAGAGTTCTAAAATGCATCTTTGAATTTATAAAATATATCAAATGGTATAAATTCAATGTCATGTTTATGAGGACAGCTAAACAATATAATTTGGTGATAAAAATTTATTATTTTGATAATCTGGGTCATTGGGGGCCCATAAATAACCTATGGCCCAGGTGCCTGCACTACCCTTAATTTTGGCCTGAGTGAAATGTGGTAATGCCCATTTGCTTTTTACAAAATGTTATGACTATTTTCTTGATTTTTTAATACCAATTGTCAGTTGCTTATGCCACCAAATTCGTTTTTCATTCCATATTTAAAAAATAATAAGACAGTAAGAAAAGTTTTAATTATGTAAAATAAATCTTGATTTGACAGAGATATTCAATAGTATATCAATTCAAAATTAGATTTAATGAAAGTTTCTATAGTTTATAAATTCAAACACATGACTTTGTATATTCACAAATCCATTTTCATTTAGCAGAACAATCTGATAATTCATATATTTCTTCTGTAAAAGTTATAAGAATAATACAATAAGAACAACAATTAAATTACTTTATTGTATTGTATTTTTATATTAAATTATTAATTTGAATATTCTTATGTAAATATTCTAAATCATTAAACCAAAAGTATTCTATTTTTTTAATAATATCATTTTTATTAGTGGAAAAAGTACTTTTGTTATTTGTGTTTTTTTAGGATAAAAATAATTTGTCATGCATAAACAATCTTGCAAAATTAAAATAATAATATATTTTATTACATTTTTAAAGGAAGTACCAAATTTATACTTTTGTGAACAAGTAATTCTTACATAAAATCATAGTTTTATGATGAATTATTTATCTCCATTATATATTACCATCATTACTTCAATAAAATTTAAGCTACTGGACGTTAATACTCCTGGGAAGCATTTCATATTTTATAATGTTACAAAAGATTGATTTGTATATGTTTCAAATCAGATTGACTACTTATTTGGACAATCAACTGAAATGATAATATGTAGATAATTTGTTAATAATTTAAATTATTGTTAAAAACCAGAAAATAAAGCAGTCATCAGAGTAAATTTAAATTATAAAAAATATATTAAACTACAGACTACTCTGCTTAAACTGGTCTCGAGATTAATAACTATTATTGCCTTTTTTCTATATTAAACATCATACACCTATAATCCAGATGCTCCTAAACTGTGATGCTTATTGCAGTCCCTTACATAGTAATATAATGTATTTAACAAGTGTAACCTTGAAGTAAGTTTTCATAGATTCTAAAATGCAAATAATATTATGTATATCTTATGTATATTTACTAATCCCATCTTTGATTATTCAAAGTAGAATATAACTTTTTAAATTTGAATGTGTGTTCAACATTGAACACAAATTCGGCAGTAAGAATTGATGATTTTAACCACATTATTATTTTATAAATATATACTTTTGTGTTTGTTTCATTAATTGTTTTATAACTGAAGTGTTAAAAATATTTACTTCATAACTATTGTTATGGAATGAACAAATTGATCATCTTTTGTTTTCAATAAGTATTTGGTTAAACTATAAGACTTACACTTCAAAAATGACATGTAAACATTTTTGAGGATAAAATATAAATACTCGCTTATTTGAATGAATTGTATCTTCACACTTATATTCATTCTCTTTATTTTTTTAAAATTGCAGATAAAAAAATATGACTCATTCTCATAAAAGAATTGCAAGGTTTAAATCAAATTTATTTGAATGGACTCAAAGGGAGCTAGAACTTGTAATAGAATCAATGAAAAGGTATTATTTAAGCCAATAATTATCTTAAAATAAGTTGTTTAATGTTAGAAAACGTTTTTACAGGAATCCTACATTGTCTAATGATGAAATACAGGAATATGTTGGAACAAAATCGGTAAAAGAGGTTCGTAAAATGTTTTATCTATTAGGTTTGATGTTTAAAAATGTAATTTTCCTAAAAATTATTTTTTCATTGATTAAATATATTTAAACTATAATGAAATATGCTTCCTTTATTATTTGATAAATATATTTATAATTATATTTGTGCATATTAATAGTATTCTATCATCTAATGTGTATTTATTAAAAAATATTTTTAAAAGCATTTCTCAATATACATTACAAAAATATTTGTTGGAACCTTATCAATATTCGTTAGTGGATGCTTTTTTATAGTTAAGTAGAAATGATAAACCATGATTGTTGGTATAAAATTGACAGTCATTAAATTTCGATTTTATATTTAACAAATTGAATTATTGTTTTTAGTAGCTTTCTAAGATAAAGTATCCAATTTGGTATATATAACAGTTTAAAAATTATTTATTTAATCTACTTGTTTTTTAATACATTAAATTATATTTATAAACAGTTCATGATTATTTTTGTAAATATTCTTTATATTAAAAACATATTCTTTAAGTGAGCATGTTTACATACTGTAGCAATCAAACGTGTTGAATCAGTTCATTTAAAATTATAAAAATTCAGTTTTTTTGGATGGATATTATGTGTATTAATTTTGTTTGTGTTTATTTAATAGATTTCATTGCTATTGACTGAAATCAAAGCTATAATTCCTTTATCCAATGGTAAGTTTTTCTGATAAAATTGAAATTATTTACATTAATAAAACAGAAATAATTACAGAACTGTTTTATTCATAGTTAATACATTTTTGTGATTAATTTTGAGGGTGTTCTGATAAAATTCCTTTATTCATAAATTCATTGAATTTTGACAACGTGTTTTAGGTAGTTATTAATCATATTATAATTGAATGTCTTTTGTCACTACTTTAACTTCTCAGATTCAAATCAATATCTTATAAACAATGCTGAAAACGAGTCTCTTGAAGTGAGTGGTTTTTATATTTGCTACTTTTTAGATTGTTAGTAAACTATTTTGGATTATAATTTCTCGTTATTGATTTTCAGCGAGCAATGCAGTTATGTTGGGATTTATCTCATGACGAGCTCAACTTTTCTACAAGTATCGCTGATGTGCGTGGTATTTCTATTTTTATGCAAAGAGTAACTTACTTTTTCGATTCTTCTCAATTTGATTTTCAGATTTTAGAATCAATATCCAGGGCCTACCCACAATTGTCTGATCAAGACCAGGGTAAGATGGGACGAGTGGATTATCGGGCTATCTATCAATACTTTTCGGCTTTGTTGAGTCATAAACCACTGCCCAACCTCAAGGGTTTCAGTGCTGGGATAGTTATGGAACTGTTATTTAGGTAAACGGAAGTTTGTTCAAGTTTTGCATTTTGAAAAATTTAAAGTGTACTTTTATTAATTTATGAGATTTTATTAATTAATTTGTTAAATGTGTCTAATTATGCTAAAATATTCAGCTTATCAGAAGTTGTTGGTGGTCAAATTGACCTTACAAATCCAGAGTCGACAATCAACCCGTTTGAAGAGCACGAAAAGTTGCTAGAAGAACGACTGGCTCATTATATTCTGGCAACGGAGTCGAAAGAGTTGAAGAATCAGTTGGCTGAAATATTCAAATGTAGGCCGCTGTTCAATTTACTAATAAATAATGAATGATGCAGCTATGTTTTGTATCCTTTGGTTTGTGTTTTAGTACCAGTTTTGACCAGTGATCGGAAGAACTATCCAATCGCGAATAAGAAGATCTCCCTTCACTCGCTAAACCCGCTTAACATGCCCAGAAATCTGGTGAAATCCGTCGACCAACACTTTAACAAATATCTTGACGGTGTCAACTCAGAAAGAAGGAGAAAGACGTGAGTTTGTTTGGTCAATTATTTAAAAAATGGTTTTAATCTATACAATAAAAATTTTATTTTTGTAATGGGATTGGACATTGGAAGATTTTTGACTTCTATTTGACTACGATTTCGGGTTTTTTGGGGATAAATAATTTTCTACATTTCCGTAAATGGTGCGCTCCCTTCCGGTTACAGACAACGAGCTCTTCGCATCAAGAAAAACGCCAGAAACTTCCTCCGCAGAAAGATATCTGTCAAGAGAGACCCGACCATCTCGGCCGTCAGAGATTCAGTTGATATTGATCTAGACTCGTCCTCTTTGGCCACAAACGACTCTGTAGATATCCAGGAAGACCATGAGATGGAGGATCAGACCACTAGACGAGCCCTCATTGAAGGAGTCATCAAGTCGAAAATGATCCAACTAAAGGAGTTTCCTGTACGGAATAAGTTGGTCAAGGTTGAGAGGGGAAATACTGAAGACATCATTAAGAGAAAGATGAATACTATTGTAGCTGAAGCCAAGGTACCTTTGTCATGTTATACCCCGTTAAATGTTGAGTATAAAACCTTGTTTTAGTGTGCTATAAATGGGCCTTGTTTTATTGAAAAGATAAGGGAATCATTCCAACTATCTTCTTGTTCAAACGATGATAAAGTTGTCCACATACAATGAAATAAAGTTTTTGTTAACATTTTTCTCGTTAACAAACAAAATACAGTATTTGCTAAAATCCTTCTTGGTGCAAAATTTATTTTCTGCTTTCAAATAGTTGTTATTGTATTTAACCTTGTCTGCCTATTTGACACATATTCATTGTTCAACGTCTCCTTCAGGATCATAACACGTTTACAGTTGTGTGTCATGAAAAAACCCGAAAATCTAAGACGCAGGCAAGAAGCATCCCTGGCGTAAAACATAGCGTAAACGGATCAGTTGTAAGTAAAATGATGGTTTCTTAAATATATAATTGATTAACATGTGTTTGAAGCTGACGTATTTACATACTATTGTGTACTTTAAAATGATGAATTTTAGTTAAAATTATTTATTCTAGAATGCACATAAGAAAAAATATTTCTAATTTAATACAAATTCTTTCTAAACTATTTCTTGTCCTACTTTCTATATTATAAATGTGTTATTAGAATTAGTCTCCATTTTCATCAAGTTTTCTCAGAAAGAATGGACTTAGAAACATTATTTTCAAAATATATTATATAAAAATTAACTACACTTTTTGTTATACAATCAAAATGAAGTGTATTTGTTTGCTAACAATTTGTTGTACTCTTATCTCAGATAAAATATGTATGCCTAACTGAGTGAACGAGTCTTGTGGGTAGAAGTTTTGTTGAATATTTTGTGTAATCAGTATGATTATTAATAGTCAGAGACTGAGCAGCACATAATTAATACAATGGCTGTGAGAAACAATTAATTGTGATTTGTGCAGTGTTAAATAGAAATTGTTTACATACGATTACCTACATAATATATTTTTTAAATCTGTTGCTACGGCTTGTTTTTTGATCCAATTGAGCTAGAGATCTGTATAGTATTTGAGGTGATATTTTATATTACATTGTTTCGAAGATTTATTACATATTAGACCTGTGGAGGTAAAGAATATAAATTCACATTCTTTAGATAACAGATTTACTGTATTTGTCATTAAGTACCTACCTGCCTATGATTTTTGTATTATTCTATTTTTCAGGATCATTATGTTTATAAGCAGAAGCCTTCATATCGCCATGTTTTTGATATCTGAATTTGACAAACTTTCTATTTTATATATAATCTGTCAGAATTATTGAACTTTAAATTATGTTTTTCTTACAATTTTAATACATTTGTGAAATTGTATATACTTAAAAGGCACACAAAATTTATTGTTCATGGTATCACAAGTATTTCTTTAATTATTTAATATATTTACATCAATATATTAATTAATTACTCACATACATCGTTTAATAGTATGTAAGAAGTGTTATAAAGTTGATAAAGTTAATACATGAAGCAAAATATATTTAAAAACTAAATATCTGCTGAAAGTTTCTGTTAAATGGATTAAACGTGTTTTAATCTGAAGAAGACACTATTTGGAATAGTAGGACAATACAATTATATTTTGTAATAACTACATTATTGAACTATTTAATGTCTTTCCAACTATTATATCTATTTTTATGATAATATGTCATGTAAAATTTTATTTTTATAATACTTGTAATAGCATGTGCAATGTATATAATATAAATCAGTACTTTTATTGCATCTAATGATATATTTTCCTTTTGCGGAAGAGGTGCCTAGTTTTCACAATTGATTGATTATTCAGTTAATTAAATACATTTGTACGGCTACAATTAACGTTAAACCACTTTTATAAATCATTGAAATTACTGACAGTGACAGTCAATAATTTACAATTGGACAAATGTAATTATGCCAGAACCTTATTAATCAATAATTTCAATTGAATTAGGAAGTTGTTAAAGAAGAAATAAATATATTTTTTGTTTATGTAATAAAAGGGCTGTTCTAAAATTACGTCACGCTTTATTCACGATTTTTTGACTCTGCCTCGTCACATTTTCCGCAACCCTCCCTCCAAAATTACGTCACATTTCGCACCCCCCTCTACATTAATAATTCACTTAGATTGGTATATGTAAAATAAATGCTGATCTTTAAATATTATAATGGCATCTTTGACTCAATGAAAATTCACGAGAAGTTGGTGTAATATACAGATGTATTTTTCATTAATTGAAAATCTATAATAGGAAGAAAACGTATTCAAAACCATATGGGTACCAAATACCCATTTAAAATAAAATAATTAACAAATAACATGCAAAAGGTTTGATCAATGATTTTTGTACAAAAGTTAAGCATCTTCTGAAACAGATTGACTTTTTTCGATTTTTGTTATTGGAGTTCCGAATTAAATTTCAATGCTTTTCTTTTTCGGCACCCCAATCCTTTTCTTTCAAAGTTTTTAGCATTGTGCCATTCATATACTCTTCATCCGCAGATTCATTTGAAACCATGCACACACATCCCAGTGATTCGAAACTTACTATAACAGACTGTGACATAATAATTTTCGTAATAAGTCTTGCAACGGAGTATTACGGCCGTATTATGAAATTATAAGACGTAATGTGTTAAAGACTGAATTATAATTTTCAGTAAGATAAATAAGTTTCAGACAGCGAATGAAAATTTCCAGTAAGTTTCCGGCTGTAACAGACTGTTAATCGTAATTTCCGTTAAGTTAAATAAGTTTAAGACTGCAGTAACAGACAGTGAATGATTATTTCTAGTAAGTTAAATAAGTTTCAGACTGTAAATATTTTTTGTTAATTATAATTATAGTTAAAAAAAGGTTGGTCTTAATTCATAGTTAAAATTATTACAGCTCTTATCAAATTATTACTTTTTATAGAAATCCAGTTATCTTCCCTATATAGTCATCAATAAAACACGTACATATCATAATTATATCCAATTATATTTAAGTAATTACAAATACACTATTATATACAAAAAAACGTTTATGTTTTTTTTTATGTTTGAGGTCCAATCCTCTGATTGACAGCCATCTTGGATTCTCGCCACTGACCGGGAAATCTCTTCTGAATAACCTCTAAAAGACAAAGAAAAAACGATTTAAATTTTGATCCTATATAATCATGATCTAGATCAGGCAATTTTTAAATTCAATACAATGTTAATTAAGTAACACGATTCTTTAAATTTAGAGACTGATCTTCTCAATAAATTAATTAAATCGTTTGTTAAAATATGTCTATATAGATGAAAGCAAAGTATACTTTGTAACTTATTTTTTATAATTAAATCAACAGATCTATGAATAAATCAAAATAGATATCTCTTCGTGCACGATAACTCCTGGTGGGGTAGTGTGACTCCTTACATACTATATACTACTCTTAGCATAGACCAATATATATATATATAAAGTACCTTTTAAAATGGCGATTCTTGGTTGAAATTCAATCGGAAATTCTCTGCGATCTGTTTTTCTTGCCTTTTCAGGAGAAATACGATATATAGGGACAAATCATCATCACAAAATAATTTGTTGGCTACATTTAAAGCCTGCGGAGGCTTGCTCGTGATCCCCTTAACCTTGTAAGATCTTCACCATTTAACATCTGAAAAGGATTAATAATTAATAAAGTATATATTCCACAATAAATATTATATACTAAAGAATGTTTAGTAGTTCTAGGCAGCAAGCTTTAATAAATACGTATCATCAAATACTACACATATATTATAAGTGTACGCTTCCAGAATATTTACGAGTGGAATGTTTAATTATAGTTGATACAATAATGTATACTTTGTATAAGTTATAATGCGATATAACCGGTTGAGACTCGGTTCAAGAAAGCCTAGGTAATGTTATTGTGAAATTAACTCGGCGGAATTTATTGTTTGAAGGCTGTTTATTTTCAATATTGATTTATCGATCGGTTCAAAAATCGAATATATGAATATACATTTTTATTTTCTTTAGTTTAAAATGTTTATTATATTTTATTCTATATAAATATATTTTTTTATAATCCTTCTAATCAAACATATTGTTAACTTGATTGTTTGTGATTTGTTTTGTTTTAATTCTATTATTACTTCGAAACAATATGAGGTGAATTGTCTTTAGGACGGCACTCATCATAGAAAGAGGGGTTGGGGATATCAAAATCGTGAAACTACTTTGATCCACCCAGTTTACACGGTTTCACAATTTTTAGTTTCAATTCAAAAAATTTTCAATTTGATATATTAATTATATAATATATTATAATAAGGCGTATGAATGAAAAATATTTTTAAATATGATTTCAAAAATTATAATTATTATTTTGTTATTTTCTATTAATTAAATTAATTGTAAATAAAATAACACTAAAACGTATTTTAAATTATTATTTTTTGAAACAATACTTCAAGGGACACTTTTAAATAAAAAGTATAACAAATGAAATTAATTATTTGTTTAGTATATGCATACGTACAATAAATCTTACTATCATTTTAATAATTAAAAAGTAGTTTGAAATATCTATTATTAAACTTATACTATCTATGGCTTACGTTTTAGTATTTTTAAAAAAGCTTACCGTTAATTTATTATCTCACTATCACGTGGATACAACAATGTAATTTAATTAATTATTAGAGTTATTTTGCTGTCTATTAATATAATTGTACAACATTTTTCTTTATTTATATATGAGAAAATAATTTAATTAGTTTATTTAGTATATTTATACTACTTTCATGTATTTCTTTAATATTTTTTTTTAATTTTGGCAAATATCTTGAAATTTATTAGTTGTTTTGATTTTATTTACTGGGTTTTCCTTCACCTGTTCTGTTAATATGTTTGTTGTATAATATCTGCACTTATTACTAATATGCACTGTAAAAATTACCAATTTACATATTATTTTTATGAATTCAACTGCTTTATATTGAATAAAAAAATAATAAATCAAATTTTTTCAGTAATAACTATTTTATTAAATAATTATAAATGTTTTGAAATCAATTGGTAATTTGCACAGAGCATATTTTTGAAATGTGCCAAACATGCAAGTCGGTAATTTTTATCTAACATAAGGATATATTCAGCATACATTATATGCATCCAGCCCTATCTTTCACTAATTAAATTGGAGTATTATGTTAAATAATACAAAAAGGCTAACATATCTGGCTTACATAAGACATAGAATGTAAAATATATGGTTGTCATAGATGACATTTTGGCCATTTTATATCTATTTAAGGCAAGTAAAATTTTTTATCCTATACAAAATCTGTGGCCTGCACACTGCACTCTTAAAATAATAATTTATCTCATTTTAGTATTTATATAGATAGATATATTTATAACTAACAAATTTTAAAATTAATATAACAAATCAATCATGTACTATCCAGGGCTCATAATTTTCAAAAAATTTAGACCATTTTTGGTTGGATCTTTAGATTTTTAAAATGTTGGACTAATCACATGACCCCATACCCCCATTCACCATTATAGGTAATAAACAGGTGGATTGCTCAACTCTATAGTAAGCTTATAGCAAACATAATAGTAATTCAGACATACATACTTACAGCCTATTAGTCAGAAGTAACTTTTGCTTGCTCAACTCAAATGTAGCTACTACAGATGTAAGTTACAAGTAAGCAATGAGAAATGTGATACACCCAATGAAATCGTTCCTATAGGAGATATATTGATTTCTTAAATCAAAGATTGTCTGTCACCTTAAATTATTAACAATGTCCATAATTTCCAATCATAGAAACTGTCATATCGCAAATCTAAATCAAAATTTCTGCATTTTCTTTTAATTATTAGGCTACAAATATCTATTTACTTTAAGCTTGCTATTGGTCAGAGTCAGAAGTACATTATACCATGTTAAAACTTTACGTTTGACGTAGCAGCTACTACAGACATAACAGAAAAACAATGTCTAACGCAATAGTAAGTCAGACATAAGTTACTACAGAGTTGAGCAACAGAAAAACAATGTCTAATGCAATAGTAAGTCAGACGTAAGTTACTACAGAGTTGAGCAATCCACCCAACATCCATGAGATGAAATGATAAGTATTAAATGTCCCAGAAATATGTATTAAATGTCCAAACATGTCCTAGGGATACATAAGTAGTAAATATCCACTGGACATGAGTAATAAACATCCCAAAAAAAGAATAAAAATAATGGAACTAATTTTAAATTTCAAGGTAAAAAATAATTTAAAATAATTTAAAACAATTATTAACAATTATTAATAATTACAACCATAGAAATGTAATAGGCATAGAAGTGACAACCTTATAATGAGTCATTGATATTTTGTATGCAGCTGGCAAAATGGCACAAATGGGGAAATTCCAAAATCTATTTTTAGAAAACTATTTATAAAATGACACATTAACTATGACACTATATATAGGTATATTTTACTGAAGTTTACTTACTACTTTTTGGTATAAACATACACCTAGATATATATATATATATATTACAAAGAATATTGAAGCTATCTATAAATTCAAATAAGTATATATTTTGTCAATATATTAAAAATTTTTTGTTATGGTAAATTTTCTAAATTGGTCTTTGTTTTTTCTGTTGTGAGTGTAAAAATTTTCACTGCATGGCAATTTTCATGTTACATAATAATAT
>JAUZNC010057276.1:0-13057 GCA_034780395.1 Vannuccia rotundouncinata | reverse complement strand
TATTTATTTATTTATTTATTTATTTATTTATTTATTTATTTATTTATTTATTTATTTATTTATTTTTATTTTTTTTATTTATCATTGAGGTAGCATATGAATTCCATTGAGAAAAAAATCTGCTTGTTTGCTTTCGATCCAGTGGTGTAACGCTGCGTCAACTTCTTCCACTCCATTATAGTTAAGAGTTAACCTTAATTAATACATTCTTCTCAAAAGTTATCACATATAATAACCTTTCTTTTATCCGCAGCATTCGGAAAATAAATACAAACTATGCAGAGGATGTGAACAGATATATTAAGACATGGCATTATGTGGGCATAGAATGTGATAATACTATAGACACAGAAAAAATATTTTACACGGTTCAAATTACAAAAAAATGATCAAGTTTAATTTAACCAGAGGACCATTTTCTGACGTATAATAAATAAAAATAAATTAACAGAATAACAGTTATTAAAGTTAAAGAGAATATTAGCAAATTTAGGAATGAATTATTAAAAGTTTAAAATGCTGTAAATAGATTAAACAAATCATGGACAAAATTCAAAATCATTCTCAACTATTTTTCAAAAAACCTTTTAATTTACAGTGAAACAAAAATTTATAACCGGCCTTTTTGTCCTTTCATTTTTGTCCTTTTCCGTTTATGATGTTCTTATAGTGAGTGCCAAGTGCACAAAATTTGTCATGATGATATTCTAGGATGTTTTCTGGTAGATAATGTTTCAGGATTTGTTTCTCCTTGGAAGAAACACAAATTTGATAACAATTTTGAACAGATTGGTCATGGTATACACTCAGCTGGAAGAGATTTAGACAGCAATCTGCTTACTGAAAATAGCTTCATCTGAGAGTAGTACAAGTGCACCGAGGTGAACTCCTTCTGCAGGTTTGACCTATATACTATCTTAGATGACATTTTAATAATTATTATATTTTCACATATAGTATTGCATTTTACATTGCTTAATTTAAAGGGGCAAAACCTGTATACAATTTATAACTGTTATTATTACGGGTACAAGTTTTTATTGGGATAGTTTGTTATTATATTCCTAGACCATCATTATATAAGTTATTATGATATATGCTCAACTTGCATAAGATTTTCAGATCTGTTCCACTTCTATTTACATTGCTTGTACATATTTTATCCGAAATAATAAAAATTGCGTTTACTTTCCAGTACAACATGTTTATACATTTGGGGACTCACAACAAACAGCTACATTGTACAGAAAGTTATCATGCATTAAAAGGATTATTGGATCATTATACGCATTCAGAAAATGTTTAATAACTTTATTTGGTCAAAATGGTACCAATGAGTCAAGATATGCTGATTGGTCGAAGGATCTGTGTGTTTCATTCTAGTTTATCATTTACGTTATTTTAATAGTATATAGTATTTCATTAAATAATTATATCTTATAATGTTGTTGTGGGAAATTCGGAGTGTGTTCAAATTTCATTAAAGATAAATAATAAGAAAGTAAAACTCCAATCAAACATTAATTTAATTAAATTTTCTACCTTTCGTCGAAATCATAATATTAAATAATGTAAAGCTTTATTGATATAAAAAAGTTTTACAATTACTGTTTGAAATTCACTAAAATTCGTTTGCTTATATATGTTAATTTTTTTTAGAAAACTAACTGTATCAGAGAAAATCAGATTGAAATTTCATTGAAATTAAAAGTAGTTTTACTATATATATTTTTAGAATAAAGATTAAAGATTACAAAATACATATATATTATTCGCAAGCTATACACTATTATAATTACAAACTATTAATTCGTAGTTGTATTTTGAATTTATACATAATTTTAAGTTCGATTTCTTTCAACAAAAGAAAGCGGTGTCCTTCACTTTCTGCAATTACTGCAATTACTACAAAAGTTCTCGTCAAAAAGTACATCTTTTTATTATTTCAAGTTCCATTCTTTTCAACATAAGTAAGGGGTGTCGTTCACTTTCTAAAGAAATATGTAGACTTTTTTCTAGTAAACACCGCGTTGCAACTTTATTCTCATTATTATTATTAGATTCTTTTATCAGGTTGATATCGGCCTATTTATAATTACAAGGCGCAACGAATTATCGACTTTAGATTGGTCCATATATAAAATTTTTTTATTGTAGAATATTATTCAATGCGAACTGAATTTCGGTTAACATTGAAAATGATGTCGAATCCTCTAATTTTCTAAATATGTCAATTATTTCATAGATAAAAAGTGGTCGGTCGTTCTTTGATAATGAATATACACGTTTTTAATAATTCAAATGGTTATATTTATTATAGTATAACAAATGTTATGAAAAGTATCAAAAGCAACAAAAGACCAAAGTCATAAGGTAGAAGGTAACATTATTAAAGATATTACAAAAAGTCAAATAATTATCAATTATTATCAATAAGCTACGTATTATAATTTATTAATAGAAACGAAAATGTTGGCTTGTTTACTAAATCATTTTATTTGGCTTACTTACCTATCAAGTAACAAATGATATTAATGAATGAATATCCTTCTAACTTAAAATTATTTTTTGATAATTTTAATAGCAAATGAGTCAAAAGTCACAGCAACATATTAACAAGAGATGTGGACAGATTTCACCATATTATAGTGAATATTTCACTTAAATCCAAAATTTGTGAAAATATGAGATGCATATCTCCAAAACATGAATGCTACTAACTGATTCAATGAGTAATAAGTTTTTTGTTAATTGATATTTTACCTTATATTGAAACTATTAAATACCAATAAAAATGTTAAACCAACAGCTAGTTAGTACTACCTAAGACCAATAATACTAAAACGAAACTCAAGCCATTAAAATGAACAATAAAATGCTAAATGTATAATAATTTAGTAACAAAACACTTTATAAGTAACAAACGTTTCGAATTTGTGTCTTCTTCAACGAAAACAATTTTTTACATAGAAAACTAATTTAAAAAGTGAAAAAAATAAGGTAACAGAAGAAAAACAAAATGTTAATTAACAGAAGACTAAAAACAAATAATGGATAGTGTAGATTGTTTTTCTCAGTTATTATGTTTAATTTCGTATTACAACCCATTCTTTATTAAGGAAATTATGTAACCAAATTTAAATATTTTATAGATAAAACTGTATACAAAAAAATGTATATTCTAATAATATCGGAGTGTAATATCACAGAATATATTGAATTACGTATTCATATAAGAAAGAATATGCAAAATTTAAATATTACAATATAGATAAAAATACCCTCATTATATTCAACATAGCAGAAGACCCCGCTGAAACAACAGTATCCGATTCAATAAATGTGTCAATAATTAATCTTCAAGAAACTAAACTTAACAATTCTGTTCCTGATAATACCATTCTATTAGAAAATTTCCATATTCATAGACTCGACAGAAACATTGAAAATTCTCTGAAAAAGGTGGTGGAGGATTAATCATTTATGTGAGTAAAACTTGGTCACCTAATAAACCGAAGACCCTAACCACATTATCTACTCCAGACCCAGAAATTTTAACTACTTGTATAAGGTCTAAATTCCTCCTTAATGTTTATGGCTACAAAATATGAGTCCAAGCGAAATTTTTGAAATATCTAGAAGACTTCTTAAAGGTGACCATAATACGTGCCTACCCAATGAAGATGAAGCTACTGAACTTAATAATTTATATAATATGACCAATATAAAGATGAAGCCATTGATAATGACGTTGACTTATTGCAAAATGAAGACATAGAAATCACACAAATTGAAGTTGAAAATATATTCAAACAGGTAAAAATAAACACTGCAAGTGGTCAAGTAAAATACCTGCATGGATTTTCAAAGAATATTCGAAAGAGTTAAGTAAACCATATAGCATTATATTCACAAAAAGTTTATTTAGAAAATATTACCCAAAACCATGGAAAACTGATTTAGTCAGTGCATGTCCAAAAACCAAGGAAGCTCCTTATTCTCAAATCCGAAATCTTTTCGCCCTGTTGCCGTTACTCCTATTCAAGCAAGATCCTTTTACTAAATTGCTCTTAAAAGAATTCAAATTCTCATAGAAAAACAAGAAGATTTGCACCAATTTGCATATAAAAACAATTCCAGTACAATTGATGCTTTAGTTTTAACAATGAACTTTATTTTCAGTACTCTTGACAAAAATACTAGCTCTATAATTAAGGCTATTTTTCTTGATTACTCTTCAGTTTTTAAAATTGTACCTTAAAATCAAATTATAAATAAAGTAAGCAAACGTACTTCTCATTACGCTAAATGGATAAAGTCCTATAGGAATGGTTGGTCACAGTCAGTAAAATGTAAAAACAATAAGTCTTCTGCGCCTATTCAATGCAAAGTTTGTATATTGGCTGTGTTAGTGTCACCATATTTTTTTTGAGGTATAATCTACTGCATTTATCCCTGCCGATAACTCCTATAACTATGGACTGCAAAACTCAAGTAGGAAATAACAATCTGTACAATACATGACCACCAACCTTCAAATAAGTTTATAATTATAATGAAATATCTGTACTGTTCATTATATAGAGAGAAAACCCTAGAGATATAACTATTCTTAGTTACATTACCTAAGAAATAATATACTTTATACTTTTATAAATTACATTAATCGAGATTAGTTGTATCACATACATCAACATGTAATAGTTCTTCATATTAGGTGAAGTATGCACACCTATTTAATGATTCTTCATATTAGGTGAAGTATGCACACCTATTTAATAATTCTTCATATTAGGTGAAGTATGCACACCTATTTAATGAACATATTTCATGAGACAATCCTTCACAGAAATGGTTAATGATTAAAGATCAGAATTACAAGATGTTGAACTGTGTTTATTTACAACCGAATTATAATTACTCATATATATATATATAACCAAAATATATTATTCATTTGATATGTTAACCGTTAATATAATTTATTATAAAAATGAAATTATTAATATAATAATATAAAATATATAATGGTTATTTTTATAATTTTAATTATATTGAAAGAAAGTTTTTAGATGAACAAATTTACAAATTACGTTTTAAAAGTGTCAATAAACGACAAAGAAAACAGCATTTTATAATCTTTTATTATTTGTATTTTGTATTTGGAATAAATTTACCAACGAGTGCAGGACTCATAATTGAATGGTAAAAAGGGTTACAGGAAAAGATGAAACTATGATATCAATGATCAATGATTTTTACAATATTTGAAAAATTTGGTATATAAAAAATATTTAATTTTTAATACAACATTCCAATATACAATATGCCAAACCAATTTATCATACATTTTTTGTATATAATTAATTAACATAAATGTACAAAACTCTTGTGTGAAAATTAAAGTATATTATGTTGGAAAAGGAATAAAAAATAAAATGTCCGTTTATAAATAACGTACGACAGACGTAAGAACTCCAGAAATTTATGAATATCATTTATATATAAAAGTTCTTATAAACAAACAAATTCATTTTTACATTGAAAATCATTTTTTATGAGAGAATGCATTTTATTGATATATATATTCATGTGAAATTAATATAATTTAAAATAATTATAAATATTAACTTGACTTCATTTTTTACTTTCAATTGTGAGTATGATATTTATGTAGAAATCGTTGCTTTAACATATGTCTTGTTTTAATCCTAAAATTTAGTAATTGTATTTTGTTTATAATATCTTAATGAAAATGTTGAAAATATTCTTTAAAGTGTAGAACAGGGAATCAGATAATTATTAAATAATCGTTAGATAAGTATTAGATAAATATTTATTGAACAATATTTAAACATTATATTAATATTACAAAAATATTAAAAAATAAACTGTCTATTTGTGAATATTGAAATAAAATGTGTCAGTATTCAACAGAAAAAGCTTTCTAACAATAATTTGGAATACAGATATGAATCTATAAATTGTCAAAAGTTGATTATCTAGAAATAGAATAATTCATTAAATTTACAATTCTTTTAAATATGTTCCTTATATTGAGCATATTTTGAAATAATTATTGATAACATCGTTTGCATGTTACGATTAGTTCACTTTGGTTATTTTAAATTTATTATTATTATTAATTATTATTATTTATCTTAAAATAAATGTCAACATATTTTTAATGCAGATTTAATCACAGCATTAATGTAAACGAATTATTACCGAAATAGTAAGATTGGAGTACATCTCCCGTTTATGGAGATTATTTGCTATTTTTAACTGTTTTAATGGAAGTATATAATTACGTAACTAAACATAAATATTTTCAATTAGGCATCAGGGTGTGTGGAGGTGTAGTGGTGTGCAGTGACACGCAGGGGTGATTGTGAGGGTCATCTTCCTTTTCAACGGAGCTTCAGTGTACTGTCGAGGGAATTCCAAAAGTTCAGTTTTTATTACCAGAAATCATTTGAATAGTCTTTCATCAGAAATATATTCCAGCTTAAATGTTGGGGAAGACTATGAGATAAGTAAGCATGCGTTTAGCCAAACCTTTATTTCTTGCCCAAGTTTACGATAAACAATTTTCCCAAGTTCCTATTGACGAAGCTCTGGAAAAGTTTTCTAGATACAGTGAGGACTTCAGAGAGGATCTCAAACGGGATCTAATAAAGCGTGATCTGGGAAGTATACTCAAAGTGGAGGACTTCAACAATAACGGCTTTATCATAGTGAATACCGATGAAATGGCACACAACAAAAAACATTCGATAAAATACCCGGAGAGTAGTTTTTCAGCTGGTTTTAAGTTAATTAGAGCGTCTATATCTGTCAAGTACGCACAAGATCACCTGAGTGATTGGAAAACAAGTAATAAATCTCTGAACGATCAGCTACGAGAATTGAACCAAAATAGTAAAAATGAAATCGAATTATCGAACACCTGGTTATTGTAGATCTAGATGGTGATGATGATGCGGCCGGAGGGATCTTAAAGGTGGATATCAAAATGTCCTCACACGATTACAATAAGGTAGTTGTTCTTCCAATTAACCTTCGGGTTGTCATGAAATTTGATAATAAGCAATATGTTGGTCGTTTTAAGATCAACAAATTGGACGAATGGTTCACAATGTTTAAAAAAGTGAATTCGAAACTTTTGAATCAAAATTTATTTTCCAATTTTTTTCTTAAATGTTCTTCAAAATTTAATTTATGTATTTAGTAGGTAACTCTTTTCTGACAATAAATAATATCTCCATATTTGTTCCATGTTTTTCTTACTGCAAGAAAGCAAATTCAGTTATGAATATAAACAAAGTTCATTTTATCAGCATCACAACAATGATCTTTCTCAGTCTAGAATATTTTATAGAATCTTTGATGGCATTTTAATAAAAATACTTTTTTTCATAACCCAAATGAAATAATATATTCATTTTAATATTCAGTGATATTATGAATAAATCATAGAGTTTATGGTTTTAATTATTTTGAATTGTTTTTATTTCAATCATTAAAAATTATGCTTCAGATTATTATAAATCTAAAATGAACCATGAAGCTGCTAAAAATAGATTAATTAGCTATAAATATAACATGTTACTTAATCGAATATAGCTAATTATATATTTTTTTTGAAAATACTTAGTGCACCCAAAATAACTACTCTATTAAAGATTAGGATTTTATAAATTCGATATTTCGTCACCATTGATCGTTATATCTACTCGTCAGTTAGGAAGAGAGATTGGTATTGATCTTTCAAGCGTAGTGAGATGTATTCTTAAAATATTACCATCCTATTTCATACAAGTTTACTACAGTCCAAGAACTATCAGAAAATGACCCTGATCGCCGAATGCAATTTCGTGAATTTATTTTACACCAAAGTTCAGATTATTCTGCTAGAATACTGTTTTCAGATGAAACCGTTTTTCTCGTAAATGACTGTGTAAACCATCATAATCTTCACTATTGCGCCTCACGAAATCCCCGTGCAATTCTTGAGAAGCCCCAAATAAAGATTCCGTTATACCGTTTGTTATTGAGAAACATATTGTCAGGTATTGAATGATCATGTTCTTCCTTACGGTATAGTCGTCGCAAGGAAAACATCTACCAACAGGATGGTGCTTCTCCTCATTTTTCTAATGCTACGAGGCAGATTCTCAATCATAAACTTCTTGAACGTTGGATCGGCAGACGAGGAGCTGTTGAATGGACACCACGCTCACCTACCTCACGGTGTGTGATTTTTTCTTGTAGTATGAATTGATAAATCGAGTGTATAAGAAAAGTCCTGCTAATCGTCTACAATTGACTCGGATATATAATTAAGCAGCAAATTGTCCAGGTCCCTCATCTCGAAATGTTTCAAAATGCCTATGCGAATTTTATGAAGAGGTGCAACGTTTGCCGAAACAGTAATGTTAAAAATTTGAATATTTTTGACTTCAAAATATCTGTATTCTTGTTCTCGATTTGAGTTAATCAATCATACATAAAGCGTTGTAACATTACATACTTACAAGCTTAAATATAGTTTATTGCTTCCGATCGTTTTTTTGCACAACGGGATATATGATTGTTTTTTTAACATAACACAAATTAATTACTGACTAAAAAACAAAATAATTATTGACTAATACTAGAAAATCAAAAATTAGAATTTAATTATAATGGAAATTGTACGATTTTAATTAGAAAAAGCTTATTCTTTTAATTTTAATTTCACGCGTATACTAATAATAATAATTTGTTAAATGAAAATTAAATACTTCTATTAATATATGTTTTATTATTTTAATCTTACAATTAAGTTTTATTAAATTTCCGAGTTCACATAAATCTAGTTTAAAAAAAATATTAGTATAATTGTCGCTATTATACATAACATAAAACACGTTGTATTCGATTTTACATAAAATTTGATTTACGAATGAATTAGTAGTTTATATCTATATACAGATTAAAATAATAAAGGGCATTTGTGGATAATGCACGATTGTTTCAGATAATGCACGATTTCTATTAATAATTTAACAAATTTTACATTAAATATTTATTGTCTTAATTTTGATTATATTTTTTTATCATAGATTTTTATTTGTTTGAATTTATATTCTAATAGCATTGAATTTTTCGTAGATTTCTTATTTTATGTCGCATAATATTATGAACTCAATTAACACATTGCGAAAATATCAATGCACTCCGTTACGCTGTCGTGCATTATTTTTTCGAATGCATTTTATTCATAATATTTTCCTAAACAATATTTTCTTAGAATTTATAAATTACAAATGATAACAACATTTTTCACAATAAAATAATTTTATAATTAACGTAATACTACTAGTAATATATTATATTTATACTTAAAATGTTAAAACAAATCTTAAATAGTTATTCGAAATCTAAATAAATTAAACCAGTAAATATTAAACACAATTATATTTAACTAAACAATATTTAACATTCTAAAGAATGTATTCTTAGATTTTATTCATTTTTTTAAAAAATAAGAAATTTAATTATCGTGGAAAGTCAAGGTCATTTCTGAATCCTGCTACCATTAGCTCACAAAATTGATTTCTTCAGTCGTTGTCTCCATCGCACAGATATTGAGAATAGTTAAGATTTATATGAACATAGCTTGGATGAATGCTTGAATTGTTTTGCAAAGCGACGTCTGTTAGCTTCAATAAAATTGATCGGAGCAGAAATAATCCTGATAATAAAATATGTTCTGCAATGAATGCATTTAATTATAATGTCGATATATGAGGGCCATGTATGTGAACGATTGACCCCATAAATAATATTTCTAAAAATCATACAAATTATACTTATTGCTATAAGTAATCAATTCTCCAAATATTACTTCTTATACTATATAATATAAATCCTATCTACTATTTTTATATTATAATTTCTCCTATTTATTTATTGATTATTTAGGGGGTCCCGGAAAAATTAATTGTCGGACATATTAGCGTCAGACGACGTTAGGGTGGGTAGGAGGTTTGGGGGCCCGACGCTAATTTGTGCTTAAATTGTCCGCACTTCGTTTTATCATATCCCTTGTTTTATAAGGTAATGAACATACTGTATTTGATTACTATATAAATATAGAGATAAGCAATTGAAGATTTATGGTAAAACTCTTTGCATAAAAACTTACAATTGTGTGTATAGCTACTAACTATAGTACATAATAATAATACGATTTCCATAAACAAAATATTATCGTTATACCACTGTTATTATCCATTTACGTACTACAGTATGATTCTATGTAGAGTATTAATTTTAATTGTGTTGAATTTTCATGTCATCCTCTTTTGTATAATATTGGTTAGCAGCTTGCGCTTGTATATAATATAAGCAAATTCTATTTACTCCCATTTTGAGCTAATCTGTTTATAATCTAATATAAAAAAAGGTATTAATTAATAGCATATTGTTTTTTTTATTTCTAGGTAAAAGCGTATGTATAGAATATTTTTTAGTAATTATGTAGCTATTTAAAAACTCTAAAATAATATTTTTAAAATGAAGTTTAGAATATTAAGATCATATTATAGTTTCGCTGCATATAGACTAAATGAAAATGTTGTACAATGTTTTAAATAAATACACATTGGTTAAAAAGTAGGTATCTATGCCCCTAGTAAGATTTTTACAATACCTTGTATGGAGAGAAGGTTAATGAAAAAAACTACAAAAGAGCGAAATTATATCTGATCAACATTCTAAACTTCATTTTTCTAATATATTAAATTAGTCAATTTTAAAAATAATAATAAATCGTTTTCTTTATTAATAAACTTGGTAAAGCCATAGGTGTCATCTATTTATTACGTACGCAAAATCTTAGCAAAATTTGTACCACCCTCCCACTCTAGAACGCAATATTTAACATATTACTTACATAGGACTATTAAGTTGAGTTTTTAAACCCCCTACCCCCTACCTTGCGTACATAATAAATAAATTACCCCAGGCAACTGACGCTGATCGAATTGGCCACCCGAAAGGGTACCCAGTCTAAACTGTATAATTTATTTTTGGTCATAAGGCATACAAAATGCAATCCAACGTTAAGCTGGGTTGGGTAGGTGGTTTTGGTCTTAACGTCGTCCGACGCTAATATGTCCGACTATTAATTTTTTCGGGACCCCTAGATGGATCATTTCCGATAAATATATTATATATACATTGTCAAAACCCGCTAATTAGTATAATTATCTTTAAATTATTTTGTATACAATAAATTTATGAAGTCTAATAACAGAACATCCTTGTATGGGGGGAACAAAATTTTTTGGCGTTCGGATAAGGTGAAAATTCAGATAACTGACTAGGATATATGGTTTCTTCGAAGCTATTTTTTTGAAATGGATATGCACAGGAATTAAGAAATATTGTAGAGAGACAATTTCTGTTAACCCTATCCATACAGGGCTTTTTTAATCGGGGGGGGCATTACTCTCTAGAACACACATATATCTTCAGTTAAACAGTTAAAGAACACCCATATCTTTTCACTTTTAACATAAACTCATTGAGATCCTCCAAGTGGATAAACCCGCGAGCCTTAACGTCGAAATCCTCCTTTTACGATATTTTATCGATTTTACTCTGGACTGTACAGGAAAGCTCCAATTGAGTCAAAATACTTAAGTACCTTTTAGTATTTAAAAAATACTAATATGTAACCTTAAACGATAGAAATTATAGGATTACAGTAAAAAGTTTTTTTTAAATATATCAGGAATTAAGGCCCATAAGCGAAAGGCCCACTGAACAACCCCTAGTAATGCACAACCATCAATAAGAGTTGCATCTAGACTTTTAGTACCTATATCAACTAATTAATATATAAAAAACGTCATAAAACAGTATACTCCTATAAACCTTTAGGAATAAACCAGAGATCTTACAGATAGGCGATTAAAAATAATCTTTATGGAATAGCGAATTAATTGACAGGACAAATGTATCGAAACTATTTTTTTTTAATTTTATCAAAATATTTAGTGAGCCTCAGATACAATAATTTTAAACAAATTTTCATTAACTAAAATATATATCAAAGAAAAAATATTTAATACCTTACTTAAATTTTCAAACAAAACATTGAACGTGTAATTATGACATAATCATAAAAAGAATTGATACCCCAGTTTAATTTTTTAAAATCGATCATTTGAAAATTGAACTTGATTATTGTTTATTTCAACTATCAAATAGTCTCTACTATACCAGAGTTAGAAGAATGTTAATTAAAAGTAGCGATTGTTTGAGATGAGTTGTGTATAAGTTGGACAAGATATTAGTATAGGCCACAAATATAGAATTTATAAATGTACAAAACAGAGAAACTACTTAAATATAACTGTAGATATACCATTTAATGTATAATTCTAAAAAGTAATAGAATTGTAAAAGAATAAATGCATGCATAATTATAAATCGATTTTTGGATCGACAAAAATAATAACAAAAGGAATAACAATACGCGCAGGTAAAGGAAGATTTATGCTTAAATCAAGTCCAAACGGGCAAACATAAAAGGAAAAAGGAGATTGCACATTAATGTATATAATAGATGATTTTTAATAAGAGATAAAATGTTGGAATGATAATTCGCTAGTTTGTGGTTCCTAACTGTTCCTGCATTTTGGCAACAAGCGCTTGCATTCGTTGAAGCTGAAATTGAGAATTATAATCATTCAAGGTACTAAATGCTAAAAACTGCATAGAATAAATATTTTGTTATCAATTAAATGCAAACCTTTGAATTACAGTTTTTGTGGTATACCTATATATTATCTTAAAATAAATGATAGCGAAATTTAATATTTAAAGGAAATTCCAACTGTGTTACAAATTATTTAAATTAAAGGGTGTATGTGTCCAATGGTCTAAATTAAAGGGTGTATGTGTCCAATGGTCTAAATTAAAGGGTGTATGTTTTCAATGGTCTAAATTAAAGGGTGTATGTGTCCAATGGTCTAAATTAAAGGGTGTATGTTTTCAATGG
>JAUZNC010057275.1:0-13058 GCA_034780395.1 Vannuccia rotundouncinata | reverse complement strand
TTCGCTTGAGCATATCAATGAGCACACTGTCCATCGTCCGTCCAATTTCATTAGCAGTCCTTGCAGTAGTTGGAAGGTACTTCAGTGGCTCTGTTACATTTCTCGGAAAGAGTCCAGATTCACGAAAACCTGATTGAAGATTTGCACTTACATTCTTTTTCAATTTTGACCACAGCAAAACAGGAAATTGTTCTTTCGGAATGGTACCTTTGGTTCGAACTTCTTTTCTGTAGTTTCGAAGAATCTCTCTCTATAGGGCCTTGAACGGTTTAATAATATTATATAATATATTACATAATATTAACTTTTATAACCGGTGGTTAGGGGAGGGTCCGAGTTACCCCATTTGACGGTAACTAATTAAGCTTCAAATTGAAGACTGCGACATTCTAAAATTTATATTTTCATATAATTTCACATATTACATAATACTAACATGTATAGGGTTAATATGGTTATAATTGTATAAACAGTTTAAACAATCATAATATTAAATCAAATTTTTGAAAACGAAATTTTAAGAAACTATAAAAAGGTTTGTACGCATATCAAAATTTCTGTACATAATTAATTGTAATTTCTTTATTTAATAAATAAATTTAATAATAGTAAGTAAATTATATTTATAATTAGACATGTATATATAAATTATGGACGTTAAATAGTTGTTATATATAAATATCATGTGCTTAATTATATCCTCTTCGAATAACCGATAAATTTATCATTATATGTAATATATATTGGGTCATCACAAAGAAAGTTCGTTTTTTAATAACGTGACTTAAACATAGATTTTAATATTTTTGTTTGCAATAGATATCAACTTTTTATTATTGATATTGATATTAAGACTTTTGAATTTGCAAACCAGCGATAGTTACATAGCTGTATAGTTTAACTGTAATATTTGAATTTTTGAAAGTTATTGATTGTCAAAAGCAGAAATCAAAAGCAGTGATGTAAATTTTATTGTTGAAACACTTCGAAGAGCTCAATATAAAGGTACTCAAATCCACAACATCATATCCACTGCATGGGGTGATGTCATATCTGTTCGTCGAGTTCAAAAAATAATGAAAGAGTTTGAAGATGGAGAACGTACCGATTTTGATCGACAATATGGAATTAGTGGTCATCGAAAGTCTGAGAAAAGAGTTAATTTAATTCCTGTAATTTCTGGAGAATTGGCTAATAACAAACGGCTTACTTGTATGAAGCTTGCTTTGATGTTTGACACTAACCACAGAATGATTTAGGATATCATTTCGCAGGATTTGATGTCAGTCCGTGATAAATGGGTCCCCCATACATTAACTCAAGTGAACAAGGAAGCTCGAGTTATTTGTTGAACAGAACTCATAGACACACTGTTAAGACGTAATAATCATCGCAATCTTGTTGTTCTAGATGAAAATGGTTTTATGCAAGGCCAATCGGTTGTGCACAAACTCGTCGATCTTGGACTGGGGCAGATGAAGCTGGTGACAGAGACCATACTCCCAAACTCTCACCTATGGAGAAAAAGTTCATGGCGATCGTTGCTGTTAATTTTGAAGGTTTATTTTTCTTTCGTGTTCTTGAAAGGAATCAAACCGTTAAGACTCAGAATTATACACCGATTTTCTTGACGACTCTTCTGCATCATTCAGAGAGCAAACTTTGGTAAAAGTTCGAACCGCAGTCTTTTGGGAAAACACAAGGCTTATGCATGATAATGAACGACCGCATGTATCAATACACACCACAAATTTTCTTCAAGAAAAGAACGTTCACCTGGTGCACCAATCAGCCTAGTCACCAGATCTGAACTTATGTGACAGAATGATTTATCCAATGTTGTAAATGAAGCGCAGCAAATTGGAACTTCATGACAGAAATGCACTCAGCCATTTTTTGACAGAAGCATTGACGAATCTGTCATTGGTCAGCATGAGACAACAAGCGGTAAAGTTGTCCGATCACTGCTGAGAAGTCATTGCAGCACACGGTGACTACGTTCTACGTTTTATAAAACACTTTATGTCCATTTGTACACGTTTACTTTTGTATAAATCTTTCACGTTAAATACATTTTTAATGAAAAAAACTAACTTTTTTTGTGATGACATATTTTTTCTATATTACATATCACATAATATTGCTAAATGACATATCCATGATATATATATATATTTTGTTCAATATAGCGTGCAACAATGTTCGCTTTACACAATCCTAATTTTCGTAATAGTGCAAAAATATGTTATCATTATTGCATTGTTTTTTTGCAAAGGCTTGGTATTTTAATTTAATTAACGTGCCAATTCTATATATGCGTTATCGGTTTCCACTGAGAACCCGATTTAACTATATTTCCACCAAATTAATCAATTCAATAAGAGATGTAGTTACCCGGCGTTAAACTGATAAATTAAATTGTCCTTCGAGGTTCCGAGGTGAGTATTAGTTAACTGCTTTTATTAACTTTTCTAGATATAATTCCAAAATTATTATAACTGTGATTAATAAAACATAGAAATAGAAGCGAACTGGTCTCAGCAAGCTACTGAATAAAATTCTCTACACAACTCATGACGCTATTGCGGGCTTATCGTAAATTAAACTCACCAATCACATAGCCAAAAGTGTACTAGATGTGTAAATAACTATAATTATATTGTCCTTTATATATGATGCTTTCATGAAAATATTAATGACACTTGAATCCTAGCAGTACTTTGATTTGCTTAATATACATGTATAATTTCAAGGTGTCACAACCTGTCACTTACGAAGAAATCCATTAACCTCAAGCGCACTATTTATACCTACTTATAATGAATATTACAGTTTGTATGTACTACGGTTTTATAATTCCCCATCATTCATTGATATAATATTGACGCTCGTTTTTTTATTATTCGCCCACAATTTATTAATTATACAACAAAATACTGATCACCAACTGTGTTCCACGATTGGTATCGTTTTAGGAAAATGTGAAGTTTATTTACATTTTAGAGGTTCGATATATAGGAGAATTAAAACGACATGGGGAATCATTTGAAACTTATAGTAAAGTCTTTAAGGTTTCAGGTACTCAGCTGCAAAATTTGGAAGTCATCGGTCGTTTCTAATTGGACCATAAACGTCTGAAATACCTAGGATCTCCAAACTATATAATTAAATCTTCCGTTTGTAAATACTTGTAATTACGTAAACCATTAATTGCGTTATTTTTGTGTTTGATTAAATTTCCCGTCATTCCTATACTACAAGTTTATTAATGATAATGTTATGGCAAAAACGAATAGTATAATATTATATCATTGCCACATAGCTTTGTCAATAAATGACCTAGATCAACTAGATTTTATATATTTCTAATTTTAAATCAATACAATTGTCATGACATTTTCATATGTTTATTTATACTATAATGATAACGTTTGAAAATAAAAAAAGATTTAGAATAAAGGTTTATTAGAGCATTAAAAAATAATCCACATTATTGTTAACTAATTTTGTTTAATAATATGAATTTGAGACAGATAACTATATCATCAATAGAATAAATTCAAAGTGTTGATTAAGAGTAAGAAAAATACTTTATTAATTTCATACAAATGGTAACGTTGTACATTATTTAAATAAATAGAAAACAAAGCAATTAATACTGTTTGTTAAAAATAAATAAAAAAGCCAACCATAAAGTAATTAACTAAAAATAGGATAAATAGTAACAATGAAAAGGTATGTCAAGTTATTCGGAAAACCTGCACGAAATGTTTGATGTGTGCAAATTATGGATTCCAGCATAGATAAACTGCATAAATGTTTAATATCCAAGATCAACAACATTACTACATGAATTGTCGAAAATATGACCCCCTTCCAAACACAAAAGACAAATAATCAATAATAGTATGGTTAGAGTTTGATGTAATTAAAGAATGTTTAAAACTATGCCAAAAACAATGTTAATAATTAAACAAAACGTCCACATAAAACTGGTAAGGACATGACTTAGTTATCTGGGGGACGGACGTTTCCGAATAATAACAAACATGTAAGGTAACTACTGGAAATAGAGAACATGGAACAACTTTAGGAACACAGTTTTAAGTTACATGGAAAGCTAATTGCTCAATAGAGTGAAGGTAATGCACTCAACACCTGAAAAGAAAAAAGTCAGCTATGCAATAGAACGGAAAACTAAATAGACAATTCCGCTACAAATCTTTCCCTCTATTCACTCACCAATAGAAACAAATTAATTTATTGATCAGGAGTATCGCCACCATCTGGCTTGATCAGCGGCTGGATGATGTCGGCATAGAAGGGTCCAAACACGCTCCGGTTGTGAGCCAGAATACGCATTAAACTGCCGGTCAACTTCCCTAGTTCCTCCTCCACTACAGAGAGCCCGGGTGGAATCTGAAGCGGGTCACGTGACTGGGAGAAGAGGTGTCGCTTGAGGAAGTCGATGGTGCGGGTTTCTTCAAGAGAGACACAGTTTGTTTTTGGTGTGAATAAATTATCAAGTAAATGGCTGATAACATTAATTTATATACAGTATAAGTAGTATGGAAGGTGGATCTCTGTGACACAAATCGGATTGGTCGAGAGCTTTGTACTCGACCAATCCGATTTGTGTCACAGAGATCCCCCTTCCATACTACTAGTATAGCTATATCAACTTTATACAAATGTTTAAAACAAATTTGCAAGGATTTATAATTCATTGACTTACTGATGAGCTTGTGAACTGGGTTATCGACCAATAAACACTCTCTGATCTGCGACCTGAGCAGTGATCGCTTCTGGTTATCGAGTGACGGCAGTTTGTTCTCGTCAAGTACTTTGACCAGGTCCACTTCCATTTGATCCGCCAGAGCCTCGATCTTGTCTGAGAAGTCTCTGTGAGGAAAGGAAAACTTGATTTAATCTTGAATAAGACATTTCTAGAAGTGCCCTCCGCTAACCTGCTGGCCGTATCTTGCACGATCACAAGGGCATGGTCTTTTAATCGCTCCTTGAACGGGGCCAATGCGGCCAGGCGTGGACCAGCTATGTTCGCCGTGATGAGAATCACAGAACAGATGAGGATGATTCGGTTCAAGTCCTCCACCATTGATGCAAGCCGGCTGGCATCCATAGCTAACGTCTAAACGACATTTTCAAGTGGACCAAATTCCAGGAATAAATCAATAATCGAGTCATCTACATATAACTGGCTCCACCCACCTCAGGTAAGGGCGTGTCCTGGTCCCAGTCCACCAACTGCAGGAAGGCATCCGATAGAATACTGTTGGGAGTCACCAAGTTCTGACCAGTGCCAATATTCCCCGCGGCTGCTGCAGACATCACCTGACGCGAGGCGGCAACCATGGCGACGAGACGGGTGTGCGACTGCTGAAGCCAGTGTCGGGTTCGCTGAAGGCCGTCCACTCCGCTGTCTTCAGGTTGGAAGGAGGAGGACCAATACACCGATTAGTCAATAGGATGCTGTGCCTAGGAACAGTTCAGTACTTACTGCGCTGGGTATCGAGGAACTCCTGGAACTTTTCGCGCTCATAGACACTGCTCTGCTGCTGGATGAAGGGGCGCATTTTCGAAATGGTGAAGTTAGCCATGTCCATTCGCATGAGTTCGATGACACTGAAGATCTCTCTGAGGATGAACGAGGAGTGTGGAAAAGGAGTTAGAAAACACGAGCGAAGCTGAATTTAGCTATCAGGATAGCACAAAAGAAGTGACGGGTAACTACTTGTATAGATCAACGGGATCTTCAATTTCCTTCAGCTTTGCAATAGTCTCATCGCGCACTGGAGCGCATAGCTTGGCCATAATCTCAATGACAAAGTCGGCATAACTGCGCAGGTCCAAGGTCCCACTCTCCAGCTGTTGGTTAATCAAGTCTGTATCGATCCGGTCATCGATGAGTGTCGCGATGCGTCCCATGTTGGAAAGAAGAAGGCCCTTGAGGTTCTGAAAATAGCAACATTTCAATGATTAATAGAGGTAAAGAATACAAAGAAGACGAAGGGAAATTCTGTGAAAAATATCCTTCTTATTATATCATAATTAACTACAAATATTCATGAGGGGAAAAGTGGTGATTTTTCTAAGTGAAGATTTATCTTATCATATTTTTTCTTGAATTAATAAGTTCTATTATTATCCCAAGTATTTTGCATATATTTGATTACTTTTCAGAAATGTTCCTTATCACAGAAAGAATATTTTAAAAGCTACAAAGAAACAATTTTCCACCTCTTTAACTTCTTCTAAAAGAACCAATGCATGTGAATAGTCTGGTGGATCGGAGCTCAGCTTATCTCTCAAAGAGTCCCAGAAGGCTCGAAGCATCGTTTCCTTGATTCGACGCTCCAAACTATAAGTAACAACCACAAGAACATTAAACAAACATTAAACAAGCATTAAACAAACATTTAAAATAATAAGGAGCCAACCGAATTTAATATTTTGTTCAAATACACAGATGTTACCAATAAAATTATTTAAAGGTTAATGCTGTACGGTCACACACAACACTGATGAACATAAACCTTCCTAATTCCAATAACACTAATGATAAATTTAATAATTACTTTCAAAAGGATTAAATGCACCATATTCTAGAAGATCAAGGAACTATAAACTAGCTGAACTAATCATAGAGCTAATATTACCGGGTGATTAAGCACAATTATTGGGTTATAAATAGCTTCAAACAACAAAGGCAGCTGGATCAGATGACAATTTCTAACCACACAACGATTTTGGAGATGAAGAATCTGGAAAATCACGAGATTTCAAACAAATACGCACATGACAGAAAACTGCAATATAACACCAGCTATTCAAAAACAAATTGACACTAACCTTTCTTCGGGAGCGTCACGTTTTTCCAGCTTGAAATTGTTGTCCACTGCAATTTCATGCGCGAGTGTCATTCTGGACACGGAGTCTGCTGCTTGCATTAACTGGTCAAACGAAATGAATCGTGGTGGAGAAGCTGCAATAATGTGTATAGAGTTAACCTCAAGTACTGAAAACTATAACACAACGAACATCTTTGTTCATAGTTGCTATCTATATATATATACTCGTAATTACAAATTAAATTATCAACTAATCCACGAGTCAAAATATCTAACGATATAATAAACACTTAAACATTATTCTACAATGCTATTATACTTATTTTATATATATTACCTATATAGAATTGTAGAAACACACTTTCAAAAAAGGGTGAAAGGGGGGAAATGTGATTTGTGGTGGTTTGAAAAAGTGTATTTACTTGACAAATCGTAATTTAAAAAAAAAACTATGCTAAGAAAATCCACCTAAATACTACTAGGTAGTTAGTTAAAAACTTTTAATATGTAAAAGCTTTAAATATTATTAAGGTTCCCAAATCTTAAAGAATATTCTTGTTAAAATTCTCTATTATATGTTGGTATATTAGTGATGATCATATTAATCGGAATTGTTGAATAGGATCATTTAAAAAATAAGGTATTATTTACTGATGTCTAGGTTAGTATAAAAACGCGACACAAGTACAATTTTTCTATCGATAATTAACAACCGTTCACAAATAATGCAATGGTTCTAAGAATGACCTTTAGGATGCCAGGATTAGTCCCTTTACTTAATTTGTTCACTTGTCTTCGCTTTCGATTTATTCGATTAAGCAATATTGTATAATTTCATAATAATTGAAAACTAAATTGTTACTTAAGCCTTTTGCTGGCTTTCTAAACACCTTTAACGATCAATAATTTATGCAAACTTTTCTTATGAAAATATTTTCTTCTTTTGACTTTTGTGTACTCCTCTAAATATTTCATTTCGACAAATATTCAAAATAGCCAATTGTTGTAAATAAAACAGTTTGAACGATTGAAAAACAGAAAATGAACATTTAATTAAAATATAATATGACTAGATAATATTTATATTAAAATATCTTTACATCAAATCAATTGAATTTCCGAATTATTCATACCATTCAATTGACATCAAACAGTGCATAACAGTAGTATTTAGTTAGAAGTAAAAATAATATTATTATAATTCGCGTTCACAACTTTTAAATTGGTAAACATATTTACATCTTTGATAATTCCTTTACAATCGTTGAAAGTTGGCAAAAATATATATTTCATTTAAATTTGAAATGTGTAAATAGCAAAAAAAACTAACCAGCAGTCAGTAGAGAAGCCGCTGGGCTGGCAGAACGAGGTTTCTTTGAGGGCATTCCACCACTTCTTGGACTGGCAAGATAATCATCAGATTTGGGTGTTCGTGGTGAATCTATATCTGAGTGAGACTTGTTGTCATCTCCAGTAGTGAAATCATCAGGAATGTTGTCATAGCCATCAGAATTACCTTCAGCCATTGTCTGTTATAAATGAAGTAAGCTGAAAAGATGTATGGTCACCCCATAATTATTTTTCACAATGAAAAATATTATAAAACATTTATATAAAATTTTAAAAACCTAAATATTCAGTCCTGAAATCCATCTTACCCATTCCTGTACAAGTAGTTAGGGTGTTAGTAAACTGATTAAAACTGGTAAAATAAAACCATTGGACAGTATAACAGACGACTTCAAAAGTATTACTGATTGTAATCCTAGATTCAGCAGAGTAATTTTTTGTAACTTAATAATTTTTATATTTATAAATTTTATTATTTATTAATAATTTTTTAATAAACAAATTTTTATTAGATATATTCATATAAATTTTATGAAGTAATTTTCGTAGCGAATTTTCAAAGAAATTTTAAAAATTAAACAAGATATTAAAATTATGGTTATAGTAGAAAATCAATTAAATAATAAAAAAATGCAAATAACATGATTTTTATGAAGCATTATTATAAAAAAATCTTAGAACAAATATTTGTTATTAAACAATTAATTTATGACAAACATAGAAAATAGTATTTATCTAAAGATGGATAACTATTTATAAAATTTTATTATAAATTTAAAAATCACAAGCATTCTACATATTGCTACTCTATTCCAATGTATTCACTAGTTTAATTATGAATTTTAAAATAATAAAGTAACTGTTTTATAATTGCAACATCCAATTTATTATACATATTTATGACTTTGCATACTTTGTTTTGTTCACTGAAGATCTGACTCAATTATTGTGGCTAATGAATCATTTAGTATATAAGTACCCTTTGTATCTGTTTTGCAGTTTCCAAGTCTGAGGGCCCATTTCTTTCACAACATCTGAATGATCCAGACCATTAAAGATGGTGCTATATTTAACAAAGAAAATGACAAAAAAACAATTCAGATTTTATTACAACATCTTGGTTGGAGCAGCTTGCTTGAGCAGCAGTGCTAAATGCCTGATGTTTCAGGATATTAGTGTTTTTTGTGTAGTTGAGAATCACTGTAAGATGTCACACCTCATCTTCTTATTGAAGACACATCAAACTCTTTACCTACAACATGTAATACATTTTGTCCTCATTATCATGCTCCCATTCTTGATCCTCCCCTTAAACTTTATTCTTCTAACAACTTACTTTAAATGCATGTAAAGATTTCTTTACAATATATTTATCTATGCATTAACATAAAGTAACAAAAAATCAAAAACATTAAATCAAAGCAGGTATTTAAATCAAAATATTTGAAAATGTATGTATGACGAGCGTCTGTTAGACTCAAATCTGCAGAAAATAGTTTTAAATAAAACTAGGGGGGTTGAGGGCATAGCCACCTGCAAAATCCAGGGCCAGATCCCCCACTGTTGGGGGTGTAGAGTATATAATATTTATGAATATTTTTGTTTTTAACATTATTTAAAGCAATTTAAGGCACCATTTTTTTAAATGGCAAAGAATACCAATATGTATGAATTCTTTTACTCAACTTAAAGTTATGAGTAAGAAGAAAACCTGAAATTTTACTATTTTGAAACATGTTATCATTTCACTTCTTGTAATATACACATTTTAGTTATCATTAATGATATTCTCAGCTTTTGATATTTTCTATAATAATTGCAGACTGGGAATCAAACATCAACCTAAGTTTGCCTATTTCTACTTTTAAAGATATTCATATATTCTGGACAGTTGAATAATCCTACACAACTAATTAAAGAAGTTATTTTATTACAAGATTGCTCCTCATTAGTCCAACCACTGATGTGATTTCCAAGAGAAAATCTTTGGCTGTGATGGTTAAAACCATAATTTTTATAAAACACTTTATCAATTTTTTTCATACACAGAAATGTTTTTTATGTTTTCCATACAATTGTTATCTTAATGTTGATGTAAATAACTAAATACATTTTGATGATTTAATAAATGAACCACGTTTTAGAAACTTTGACAATTTGATTATAATTAACTTCAACCTTTCACAATTCATGTAAACTACAATTTATAAATTGTGACTGAATGAAATATAGACAAAATATATCCTTTGCAAGATATGCAGACACAGGGGAGAAGGATAAAGGGGATAGCAAGCATGGGATTGAACTTCCAGAAAAAAGCCTGAAATATATCTTGAAACAAGAAGCCAGTATGGGTGTCATGGCTTTTTGGAAAGCATAGCCTATAGATAAGTGTGAAGGGCAAAAAAATTGTAGCATCATTACATATAATGCATATAAATAGGTGTTTAGATATATCTAAACAATCCCATGTCTGGGATAGGGTAGGAGTGGGTCTAGTCTACTTTCTACTCCACAGTCCACCAGGTTTTGAATGAGGGGTGGCCAACACTGGTCATGCCCACCCCCCACCACTCTTAAATATAGGCACCAATTAAATATTTCAAGAATTTTCATTAATTTTATCCTGTTCATGATTTTAATCAGTTGCAAAATTATAACATATTAATCTATTTAAAAATGTGGCCCACTGTGCATCTGAAAAAATTTATTCATGTAAAATTCTCCATGAAATCTGTTTGTTGTTATAAGTTAAATATATCACAATAACTTCAAAAAAATTTACAAAAAAATTCTCACTCCCAATCTAATTTATGATATTAGTTCTATTCAATCTAAACAATTGATAAAAAAGAAAACAAAATTAATGAGGGCTTTTATTGTAATAATGAAAATTGTGAATTTTAAATGAATTATTCATGAGTGCTACTTAAAGTAGTATTATTTTTTACAACAAATAACTGTATGTAAAATATTAGTAGTACAAAAATATTTTGTATAACTATTAAAATGTATGTATTTCACAAAAGTTGAATACAGGTACACATTAAGCTATTAGGGTGCAACTATTCACTTTGCAAATTATTACAAATGTCTTTTTGCCATATTCTGGATGAGTCATACTTTTCACTTTATAAGATTTCCACTCCTTTGCAAAATCATGAAGCATTGATTTGGAAGATTGTTTACCCCATGGTCTCAAGCCCTGTTATTTCAGCTGAAAAAATCCAAAAATATTATGCAAGACAGCATGCACCTTAGGAGTCACACTGATGGTATGTTGTTAATATGTATAGGATAATCTAGATGCATAATGGTACCATAAAATGATAGTATCCTTTGTTCCTTTGAGTAACATTGAAATGTTAACACTCAAGGAAAGACTATTAAAGGACACATATGAAGCCAATTTGTCAGCATTTTTTAGCAGAGAAGCTAAAATAAAAAAAGCTAAAAAACAATTAAAATTAATTATAAAATAAATGTTTAAGGAAAAGTCCTTTGAATTTATGATATTTGCACAATAAAACTATTTTTATTAAAAATAAGCATCAAAAATAATATTTTCAATAAATAAAATATTCTTTATTTATCAATATTTTTAATGAATACAAATTTCTGATAATATTAAATATTGTGATTATACCTTTAATACATTATTATGTATTAGTAGTGTTAGGTACATTTTACTAATCAGCCCTTATTACTAATATGCACTGTGCAAATGATCAATTGATTTCAAAAAGATTATTTAAAAAAAAATTATATTTTTAATAGAATTATTATTTTTTCATTTAATATAAAGCATTAAAATTCATAACAGTGATATGTAAATTATTTAATAAAATAAATTTAATTTAAGTAAGCAAAATAAAAATATAATTTTTTTCATTATTATTTGTAATAGAATTATTATTTTTTAATTCAAAATAAAGCAGTTGAATTCAAAAAATAATTTGTAAATAGGTAATTTGCAGTGCATATTAATAGTAATAAATGCATGTGCATTGGTAAAATGCACCTAAAAGCAGAACTTTGATTTAAAATAATTAAAAGTTTTATATTTTACCACAACACATAATTAGGCTAAATTATTTTTGGTAACTAATATTTGAGTAGGAGTTTAGTGCAATTCCCACAATAAAGCATTAGAAGTCACTATTGCATATATTCAATAGACCCATGGCAATTATTAGACAAGGTTAATATTTTTTTTTGACCAATAGAAAATGCTACAGCTGAGGAGTGCTCCACCAGCTTGTAGAAAAATGCTCATACTCCATAATGGTATGATAGTGGTAAGTTTGAAACTTGTGCGCTGTAATTTGCATGAACTATGAGAAAAATTTACCTTGTTTTAAACCAACCAAATTTACACTATGATTTCTATAATGGATCCATAACATATATTCGATATATTTATTAAATCAAATTTAATTCTTACTGTTTTATAAAAAGTTTTAAAAGCTTAATTCCATATAAGGGAATATATTATATTTGTAAATTATAATTTTATAAACGTATATTTAATTTAATTTTATATTATAATTATTTCGTTAAATAAAACAGTACACAAGATTTAATTATAAATTAAGAGATAAATTTTAAAACATAGCTTAATTTTTACCACTATAAAATATCACAAAACAATAAGTAATGAATCCCTTATTTAAAATGACTTGTATAAAATAAATTTTAAATATATATAAACATGAATTTAAAACAACAATTTAAACTGAGTTATTGCCAAGCTGTGTAAACCTATTCCAGTCAAATCAGCATACAGTCAAATCTCCCTACACCTCATAAGTAGGTCAACAAATAAATGTTGCGCAGAGT
>JAUZNC010057273.1:0-51023 GCA_034780395.1 Vannuccia rotundouncinata | reverse complement strand
GTGTATGAAAATTTTCACAACAGTTAGTAAATCATAAACAGATAACAATTGTGTATGAAAATTAATCCACGCATTAGAAAAGACAATTAAAAGTGTTACGTGTATATACACAGTCAAGGTGGTACAATATTTGGGTGGCTTTCGGAATAGCCAAGAATTACAGATTTTAACACATCAACACCATCTGCACAAATCTGGGAGAGCCAAAATCACGAACGTTACCAATTTTTCATGCATTTTCATGGTGTTTGACTAAGACACCTGACAAGTAATACACATTTATATAAATTACGTACAAAATGTACAATATATTAGAGTAAAAACGTGTGAGGGTAATATAAGTTTTTTTATTATTATTTTAAAGAATATTTATAAAAAACTAACAATAAATAATAATAATGCTTTTAATTATATTATTATGATACAAAATCATATTACATTTTTAAAATAATCAATTTAGCTACATGAACTATTTAAATATCAACTATAGCTATATACTAGCTATACATAGTATGTATAATTAACAATACAATACTAAATTTATATAAAAAACGTACAAATATTTCAATTTTTTAATATTTATAATATACACATTGATAAATACATTAAAACTATACAAATAAATTATTAGTTTGGCACGTACCTACTAACAGAAATGACTCATATTTAGGAGATTTATATATTAGACCTATCCATATACCTCTATTTTCGCTGGCCTTTTATTGAAAATAGTAAGCTCTGGTGACTTTTCATATAATGAATAAGTATTATAACTTTCAGCGCAAAATTTATTTTCGTAGACCCATGTGAATGATCATGAGAGCGGTTCCATCTCCATCATGCGCACCAAATTTACCATTTATCGAAATTTAAAGATATGGCTATTATATAAATTTCTCTCACTAAATAGCTTATATTATGTGATAATCAACCAGATAAAATTGTAATAAACATGAATCATATCAAAATTTTAAATTATTAAAAAAGAAAAGAGTTTTGAAATAAAAAAAGAGATTGTTTGAATAAAAAAATTTTAATTTTGATTTGATTCAAAAATATGTTCATCTTCGAAATAGAAAACATCCTGGATTATCATCATGACAAATTTTATACCCAATTGGCACAATATATATATAGGAAGATCAACTTCCGAAGGGGTGTTGATTCGCCCTCTTCCCAAGTATTTTTAAAAATTTTGCAACATCATAGCTATTAGGAAACATCCTGGACTATCATCATGAAAAATTTTATGCACAATTGGCATTATATAGGAACATCAAATTCCGAAGGTGTGTTGATTCGCCCTCTTCCAGGGTATGATTAATTTCAAACTCATTGATCTAATATAAAACTTTTGATATTTTTTAATATAGCTAGCGATTTTACTTATTAGATTAGCCGCACTATTTTTTTAGGGGGGGGGGGAGTTTGATGGAAGGCACAGGCCCATTGTACCCCCCCCCTTCCCGGTCACAAACCGATTTGGCTAATTTAAAGTTTTTATAATCCTATTATATATTATATATATGCGCAATTCGAATTTTCCATCTAATCCTTGATTAATTGTTCCGTTAATTATTAATTTTATAGCAATTGAATATTAGTTTTAATTGAATATTAGTTTTAATTGAATATTAGTATGGCACAGTTTTAATGATTTTAACAAATATTTACAAATTTGGTATTTTTTGCATTTTTTAGCTAAATTTAGTTTCTACTTCTTTGAACTAATTTTATTTGAAGTTTTACTAAAAATGCTTACAAATTTCTACCTATTATTGTAGTTACATTTAGCAGATTTTTACGAAATTTTGAAGCATTTATTCACATTTTTGCATATTTTAACGAATTTTATAAACATTTAGCACATTTTAACAGATATAAATCCATTTATTAATAGATATTGAACGAATTCCTTTTTGAAAACGAAACCATAATGCCGTATACAATCAAAATGTTCTCTGGACAATTTTTTTTATCAGTTTGCCGGTCTAGAACAATAATATATATTTTAATGTTATACAATTACATTTAAAAATGGAATTGTATCAAAATCCATTGTTTATATTTATAACAAATTTGCTAATTTTAAAATATATCGTTTTCTTAAATTTTGTATATTCAATTAGTAAGGGACAAAATTAAAAATATTTAGATACACATCGTTTTATAAAATAAACCATTTAAAAATAAATATAATGAATTATATATTAAAAATATATTTGAATTGAAATAATTATCAAACATTATATTATTCAATTATGTTAAATGTACTTTTAGCATAAGTCCATCAACCGTAATTTGGATTACAATTTTTATGTTAAATATTACACCGCTAAACGGAATTTTATTTTACAATTATAATATTTCTATTGCTTTAAAATGGAGGTGGCCAAAGACGAGCAATATGTACCAATGTAAGTATTTCCTAACTGTACATTTTTAAACAATATATTATGAACAAACATATTCTAATTCGCCATTACAAAGTCAATATTTTCAATATGTTGAGAACCACAAATCAATGCTTAACTGCAAAAATTCACCTGGACAGATTGCTGAAAGGGCTATAAATTGAATACCAAATATATCAAGCATCAATTGTATGGACTGCATGTTTGCTGTCTCATGAAATTTTTCCATGGCAGATTCATGGAAAAGATTTTGGCTATTTCCTATCTAGTTATATATAGAACAGGCTTGTCATGGGTCAGATAGTATTTATAACAGTAATAAGATTTTTTTTAATTTACCATATAGTGTCAGAATAAGTGAACATCTGCCCCAACCCCCCCTCCCTTTTCTTGATATCTGGAAATTATAGGGCTATTTAAAAATATTATTAACAGAGTTCCCACAAGCCTTAAATACTGATAAAAATCTGGGTAAATTGAATTTTATATTTGAAACCAGTATATTACCTGAGGTGGACAAATTGAAACACTAAGGTAGGCTTCTAGTTAGGGCTACCTAGATCAATATGTGTGAGCTACTATTTTTATGAACAAATGAATAAATAAGTAAAACCATTCTATGTAGCCTATCTTATTTTACTGAATTGAAGAATAAGTAACTAATTCTTAGTTAAAGATAGAATTCCCAAGAATTAAATTAATATATTAACATACATTTAATACAACTGTCTTATATAATGTCTTTGCTATTAACATACTACGGCACATCTAATATATAAGCCAACAGCAAAATAGTTGTGACAGACCAGGGGGTTCATGCATAATATCACTCTAAAAAAGTAGATATTAATCTAAAATGTTTTCAATCACTATAATTTGAACAATTTGCTTTTCACACAATCATAAATGAGTAATAGTTAGAAAAATTAATTGACTAGCACTCAATATACAATTAATGTATTGACTATCATTAAATTTTAAGTAATTGTACTTACTATCATTTTATTTTAAGTGATTGTACTTACCTACTATCATTCAATTTTAATTGATTGTACCTACTATCATTCAATTTTGAGTGATTGTACCTATTATAATTAAATTTTGAGTGATTAAACCTACTATAATTCAATTTTGACTGATTGTACTTAATATCATTCAATTTTGAGTGATAATATCTAAATAACATGAGTGTTGTGATAGTAAGGTTATACTCATTAGGGAGTGTTGTAATATTAAGGTTACACATAAGTGAGTGTCATAATTGTAAGGTTACACTCATAAGTATGGCAGGAAAATATTCCATTCCTTTTTATAAAGATAAAGTATTGTAGTAAGAACCTCAGTTTTTAAAATCTTAGATTATAAACTTCTATTTGTTTAATAATTCAAAAATATTAATTGCATTTCCTATCTCAAAATTACTGTAAATTAAAATTAATTAGGGAGAATATATATTATATAATAGTTTGACCTTGACATAAATACCACATATTTCAATTGTTTGATATGTAATAAAGGGTTTCTTATTATTTAGATGCAGCTATCATGAGTATGGAGATTATATTTAATACTAAGAAAACTAATGTTTATATTTATTTAATTAGATATTAAATTAAAAATGGTTATTTTTACTAAATGGATGTTATTGGCTAAAACTTGTATAATCACTTTCTATTAATTAATGTTAACCATACAATTCAGTCAACAATAACTACTCAACACACACATATATATATATAATATGTTATCAGATAATCAACAAATGTAAGATGTTCAGTCACATGATAAATATATAATAACAAAAATTGAAATGGTTAAATCTTATCATAATTGTAAAATATTTATCAAATCATCATAACAAAATAACAAATCATTATTCTTTAAAGTAATCAATTACTTTATTAAGAAATATTTAACCATAATTTAGGGTTCCTTATTTTTCGTTCTTTAGGCCAAAATGTTAAACTTAACATATTAAATAAAATTGGATACAATTATAACTTAATTTAACCATTTTTATTATAATATTAATGAACATTCAAGAGAAAAAGATACTGAATTATTAGTTTAAAGTAATTTGTTGAATTTATAGATTTTGATCACTAAATGAAAGCTATTTATAATTCACTGAGTAGATAAAAGATCTGTACTATATAACACAAAAATATAGTTAATTAAGTTTGTATAAGGGATCAGATATTTAAAAGTTATAACCTTGATTACTATAATAGGATAACAATCACTGAATACTTCAAATATGATTAAATATGATATCTGTACTACAGCATAATAAAAAGAATTAATATTCCAAAAATAGTTTTATGTGTTTGTAGAAGTGAGCAGGTATATAAAAGTTAAGTATATGTAGTTAAAATGTAGACCATGATAACACAGCTGTAGAAGCAGGTGTGACTAGTGACTTCTTTTCAGGAGAAAAATTCTAAATTTATTGTTTATGCCAGGTGTTTATGTTTATTTATGTTTATTGCATGTAGGCCCCCTTAATTTTTGGTTGTATCACTTTTAAAATGCTGATACAGCCCTGTACCATATTAAGATATGAAATCAATGGTAACTTGTTTATTTTTTATTATACAAATGTTGTGCATATAATTTTTTTTATAATTGTAAAAAATATAAAAGGGGTTCACAAAAATATATAACTTATATATCTTAATTATTTATATTATCCAATTTATCAGTCAATAACATTAAATTTACCAAGTAATTAATGATTAGATGATATGGTGGCATATACTGCTTACATACTAGTTGTATCTCTATATTCTAAGCTGATATGGACAACTTAATTAGTTATATTTATATTTATAATTATAAATTCTTTGGTTTAGTTTACTTATAGACTTTGCGACTGTATCATCTATTCATCTGTCATAAACTTTCACAGCTTCATAAAGTTTCCAAACGTTGTCTGCCATTGATAAATTTAATCAGTGAAGCCAACATGCACAAGTGAATATGTTCAAGCAGTAATTACTTTAGCTAGTTACATGACTGTGTATATACATACCATCTTTTCATGACAATATTATCCATACTGTCGATAATGTTACCAAGTAATATTATTTAAATGTACTTAGCCATTCCATATTCGTTTATTTGATATAACTAATTGAAAGTATTTATAAATCATTGTAATCAAGTAATATAATATTTTATTAAAAAATAAATAATAATACATTTCTTTAAAATGTGTATTATCTTTTTGGTGGGGTGTTGAAGGCAAAGGACAGGCGGTTGGTATTGAGAGTATTTAAATTGTGCATAATACTTTACAACAATCAGGGTCTCTCATGATCAAGGCTAAGATTTTAACTAGCAGTTTTTTTATACGTCTATGATTTAGGAGTGTTTATATACTCTAGCTCTGATCTACATTATATATTTACACCTTACAATATTTTTTAAAAAACAACTAACTAATTTATCTCGTTTACTAATTAACTTTCCATTTCTAGCATTAAGTGCATATAATTTTGTCATTTAATTATAATTTTATAGTATATATATGTACTATATATTTTTATTAATTTTATATGATTTGCATAAATGTTCTATTCTAATCAAAGTTTTATTTCAATTGTTTTTTTATTTGTATAATTTGTCAAAATAATAATGCTTGTTCTCCATTCCAGAGCATGTTGTACATGCGGTACTGTTATAGAGGCCAATCCTTCAAACATGTGTATTGGTTGTTTAAAAAGTGAAGTAGACATCACAGCAGATATTCCAAAACAAAGTCTTTTACAATTCTGCTCTAAGTGTGAAAGGTAAGTAATTATCAAGCAAAAATATGTTTGCATCTTTTTGTTACCACATCCCAATGTTTTATTATTTTTTTGAAATTATCTTAACAGAACTTAATGTGACCTTCTAGAATTTTTATGTGAGGTTATTACCTTTACAGGTATCTGAATCCTCCAAATCAGTGGGTGCCTGCTCAGCTCGAGTCTAGAGAACTCCTAGCACTTTGCCTTCGACGTCTGAAGGGCTTGACCAAGGTTCGTCTAATTGATGCCGTGTTTGTGTGGACCGAGCCCCATTCTCGGCGAGTTCGGGTCAAGTTGACGGTACAGAAAGAGGTGCATAATGGAGCGGTTCTTCAGCAAACATTTGAGGTTGAGTTCACCATTCACAATCAACAATGTACCGAATGTTGCCGAGTTGCAGCTAAAGATTTTTGGAGGGCTTCTGTGCAAATCAGGCAGAAAGTAAACCAACTGTTTCGATATATTATTTAATTTATCAACACTTTTTTTACAATAATCTCCTCGTTCTTTATTTAGACTCATCACAGGAAAACTCTTTACTATCTTGAACAGTTGATTCTGAAACATGATGCTCATAGAGACACGGTCAACATCAAACCAGAATCGGGTAATCTGCTATTTTATCTATGTTGATTCAAGTTGGTCAAATGTTAACCACTTTAAATAAATGTTTTATTTTTTAGGCGGAATGGATTTCTTCTTCGCCCAAAAATCAGCGGCTATCTCATTTTCAGATTTCATTGCCAAAAAAGTACCTTGCAGGTAATTTTGCTATTTTGATTAACTCTCCACGTCGAAATCGACAGATATAAAAATACATTAATTCATCACTTTGATTGAATTATTTAAATTATACGCGGTTTTTGAGGTTGTCAGTAAATATTTTATGCCACAAAATATAATTATTCTATAAATAATGTTAAGAGATTTTAATTTATTTTAGAAAATAAGACTTTAAATTAAATTTTATTGTCACCATTTTTCGTTAAAGTTTAAACTATTTTTAATGTATAATGGAATTTGTAAAAATATTTTAGCAATTTTGTATTGACTTATAATCTTTAAAAAATGTATCTATGTAATGGAAATGATACTGATTTGCAAAAATTCGAGCACTGATAATTTTTTCGACATTTTTGGATTTGAATCCTTTCCAGGATGCAGACCTCTCAACAATTGATATCTCACGATGTGCACAACAATACTTACAACTACAAACACACAATTTGTGTGGAGATTGCTCCTATTTGTAAAGTGAGAACATTTTCAAGATTTCATTTAATTCTTAATTATGTATTAAGTTGGACAATATTTGTTGCTTTGAATAAACAATATATAAAAGTTTTGCTCAGATTTCAAAAATAAAAGCCCCGATTAGCCCAGAACCTTAAGAAGAGGGTCTTTGATAATCTTTTGTGGTGTTATCTCGAACCTGTTTGCATTTTCTCTACCAGGACGATATCGTATGTCTGCCCAAAGCCTTCGCCCAAAAGCTAGGCAATATGAGTCAAATCTGCGTAGTCACTCGCGTCACAGACAGGATCCACCTTATAGATCCTCAGACTTGTCAAGGTTTGTTAAACAATGATCTCATTTCATTGATTATCAAGTGGAATACACATGAGCTATGTTTGAAACGATGACTTATACTCCTGTGTGCAGTTTGTGAGTTGGAGGGCAAGACCTACTTTCAACATCCCTTCCAGTCTGTCTGCGGTCTACGTCAGTTATCAGAGTATCTTGTGTTAGAATCTGATCCAATCACAAACCGCCATCTGGGCCCCGGACATGCTCGGCTGTCGGAGAAGCATGTGCTCGGGGAGGCCTATGTAATGCGCGCCAGTGAGATGGTGGATCAAGAACATACAAGGACTCATTTGGGACATCTAATTAAGTCAGGCGATACAGCTTTGGGGTGATTTGCAACTTCCTTTTTCTAAAAGGCCTCTATTTTGTTGTTTGTTAGGGTATTCTATTAACTAGATGTTTTCTATTCCAGTTTTGATTTGCGAAACTCCAATGTGAACAATACGGAACTTGAGAAGATGAACCCAGAGAAGTGTCCAGATGTGGTTCTGGTTAAGAAAGTCTTTGGCGAGAAGGTTCGTAGACACCAGAAACGCGGCTGGAAACTACAGCGTCTTGCTCATGGAGGTTCCACAGAGAGCGTGGAAGGAGAATATGTGGACTTTTTGGAGGATTTGGAAGAGGACCCAGACCTCAGGAAAGAAGTTAGAATATATATTGGTGAGTTGGTTTTGTTTATTTGTATATTTCTATTAAAATTTAAAGCAATGTATTAATTTTAATATTTAAAAATATTTAATCAAAATAATATTGATTGTTTTCTTTATTAATCAGATCGCTCCAAACCAGTTGAGAATGAATCTGATGGTGAATATATCCCATCGATATCATTGGCTGAAATGATGGATGACCTCAATATTGCAGATCCTACAGCTTCAAAAAACGGTCAAGAAGAGATGATGCAAGATTAAATACTTTATGTGATTGTATATTTCTTGTTAACCAACTACTTCAACTTTGTGTGATAATCTCTCCTTTTTTAAGAAATATATAATTTCTTCCTCTTGATACAGTTATTTCAACTGTTTTTGGTATCTAGAAATATTCATAGTAGTCTAGCAAACCTAAATTTAAAATTTTGCTTTCTTATATAAGATGGATTTATATATGATACAATAAAATAGACTTAACACCACGAATTATAAACCAAAATATTTTTTAGCATATTATAATATGTCAGTACCGTTATAATGTAGAAAGATATAATTTGAACTAAAGTCAAATATAGAAATTTTAAAAATCTTATTATTGTTACTTCGTTTAAAGTTCGCAGTTTATTAATTTATTTTGGGCTGCAGCGGGCCCGTCTATGGCTGCTATATTGAATAGTAAGATCAAATTTCTTTAGTTGCTAATAGTTAAATAGAATTATACTTTTAACCCAATTTACCACTCTAAATTTAGTTAATAGTCGGTAACTTAATAAAATGTAAAATAATATTTTTTTAAATTCCAAATACTATAAGTGTTGGTTTGTTTTCCATAAAATTAAAATTGTTTTACTATTGTAAAGTATTTCAATTTATTGAAAGTATAACATTAAGACAATTAATATAATGAACTGTCTGGCTTAACTATCACAATCAAGACATTTACAAGAAGATTTTTCATCATTGTAAACTGGTGTGTGACATTTATATTTGAGACACATTTTTTTGCAGTTAGCAGTGGCGGTAGCTGAAATGATAAAAAATATTGATCTGTAATATTTTCAATGAATTAAATAAAATTTCTAAATGAATATATTCTAACAATAATATATATAAAACAATATTATCTTAAATTACTTTAGAGAGATATCCCGCCGTCGGAGAAGCAAACAATTTTGGTGGATGAGTATAAATAAATCGTCACGTGATATGTCCATTGAAATTATTTAATTAGTAATTTAATAGTTGCGTAACCTAATTAATCAATAATTCTCAAGAGATATTCTCGAAAAATTGCGTTTGTTTGTCCGCTTTCAATTTTTAAGCTTGTAATCATTCAATAAATTATTTAAATATTTTAATAAAATGTCAATTTATCATTTTATTTCACAAAACTTTCGCATACTCACCAAGATCAGGTTTGCAATTAGAACATCCACACTGAGCAGTGTCTTTATTGTATAGGTAATTTCCGCATCTTCTTTCTGGTGAAGTGCAGTAAGTTTGACAATTCAATTCTTGCTCAGCTGAATCTGTAAAATATTATGCAAATATTCATGATGTAGACACCAAATTGAACACAAATATGTAACATTGATTAAATACTAAAGACAATTAAATATTATAAATTAATGTCTCAAATGTTTATTAATTGAACAAGTATATTTCACTAAACAATAACAAATTAAAAATTCACTCCGTATAAGAATGTCTTGTAATTATTTCATTCAATATGCGGTATTAAACAAACCTTCTGGTAAGCAATTGTCGCAGAAGCATTGATTGGTCTCCTTTTCAATAGTGTAAGAACTGCATTTTTCACTTACGCAATATTTTTTGCAGCTATCTTCTGCACTGTTGATTGCATACGCTGTAAATAACATAATATTTTGATATGACAATTAATATTTTTATAACAAAACATTAATTTCCCAGAATGGGAGATTAATATCTATCTCATAAATTAGACCCAGTTACTTCTTGATAAGCTAGTAAGCTAATTATTATGGATTTTAGTGCTATTTATTGACTAGTATTTATATTACAAATTCCGTTAATGTTAATCTGCATGTTATTTCTCATACAATACTGATGAAAAAATGATATAGATTTTAAACCAATCGGTATAGAATAAGTTATAACTGTCAATATTACTATAAAATATAAAACTCTCCAAGTAAATCCATTATACATTGATAGCTTTATTATTAAATGCGGTTTTAAAATGATACATTACAAAATTTACGATAATTTATTAGCAGTATAGTTGCACTAAAAGGTAAAATGAATACAACAATTAAATAAATTATCTTCATCTATAATTATTATTCATTGAATTTTATTTTCGTTGACAACGAAATAATAATGCAATATACAAATCGATTATTATTGTAATATATTCACTTATTGTATTATTCGAATGATATTTATAAAATTGTGAAACATACGGCATAGTTAACCAATCATTGATAGTATTATCTAATTAGATGTTTATTCTGACATGAATGTAGCTAACTTAATTTTAATTAAAATATTGCATAATGTCTTAAAAAATCTTTTTTACTTTTACTATATCTTCGTAATCCAATTGAAATGTTTTTAGAAAGGAACTAATCAAAATAGCTACAATTTCGAACTTATGTTTAATTCAGTGCACTAGTGCCATTCAAGTAAATATAATTTACACTTCAAAAATTATTCCAAAATATATGATTACGTATTATATCAAATGCCATAAATAAAGCATTATTTTGGAAACAGCAAATTATTTATAATATACATGTATGGGCGGGCAACTTCTTGATATACAATAGTTTTTTGAATAAATAATATATAAAACAATTTTATAGCTTACCCATTGTCATGACAACACAGACCATATACAGGGTAACGACAAATTTAACAGACATGCTATCTAAATAGTTTATTTTTTAACAGACGAGTGTGACGTTAAAATGATTTTGCTTCTTATATGAGAAGAAAATATATTTCTTAATCTAGATTTTGTGTACATTACGATTAAACTTTATAATTTTGAGATGTTTGTCGAAAAGCTAATTTCGCATTAATATTATTTGTTCTGCAGCAAATAAAATCACTTGGAAATTTATTCATTCGTAGTAGTTGACTTTTGGTGTTTACACAAAAACTTGCAACATACTTTCCAAAATAAATAAATAAATGTACCCCATGTCTGATTTTGTGCTGTAACGAAAGAAGATTGAATTTTCAAGATTTTGAAAATATATTTGGTGTTTGATTAAAAGAAGGATTTGTATTAATATTTTGCTCATATCTTATTAATTTGTGCAGCATCTATAGAATTAAAAATTGACTTGAATAATTCGTTTAATTAAATGAGTAAACAATTACATAAGACTCTTTACTAATAAATAATTTTATTAAATATAATTGAATGGTCAATACCAGGGAATTAAGTACATTAAGGTCCCTTAAATAACAAAATCTAATGACCAGCTCTATACGGTTATCCAATTTTAAACAATTGTTTAACCATAGTCTCCTTTATTCATTCGAACATTTTTTGAGATACTACTCTCCCTCGAATAAACCACGCATAGGTGAAAGATTTTCGTAAAAATATTAATTAAAATACCGTGTTTATTTAAAATTTATATTTAAAAAAATTCAAATTTTTTATTCAAAATCCTTATCGTTTTTTTATCAACATCTACTTTAATTAATTAATAAGTATTTTTACAATTGTAATATTCATATCTGGATATGACACAACAAAATGTCTCAATGACAAACACAATGATATGTCATCTTTTGCTAGAATATATATATCATGGGCGAGCACGTATAGTATGCTAAATTGTTTAAAAAAATTTTTTTTGAGAACTTAGGTGCTCAAGAATAATCCAGAATCTCATACACTTAATTTAAAAACAGAAATATTAAACATGGCAACTCTGCGAATTCGAAAAATATGGATGATAACATCAGTTGGTGAATGTAAAACTTAAAAACATGTGAATTATCTATCAATTAATTGATATTTATTTGTTCAAATGTTATGTAGCTATTTCCATATTAAATTCTTTCAAACGATCGCTATTAAAAAGAATTGATATCAATGTAAATATGTTTTTATTATAAGGCATTCAACAAATACATTTACAGTATAAATAACTTAAATGTCGTAAGAGCTTTATATATTTATTGTAACAAAATATTTTGTAATTGTAATTGGATATTTATATACACACTTTGTACTTTTATAAAAAAATGAAACCTACTAATAAATCACTAGTACAAACCATACTTTAAGAAATAGTCATCTGAAAAAGAAATCTAAAAAATTACTTATATCGTATTGTTATAATACAGTTTTGTCACAAATAATTGAATGTGTTGGTGAACAAAGGTTTAATCAAACTCGGAAATAAAATCAAATAAATGTTCCAAAAATATGTTTTACTCCAATTCGGGCTGTGTGAGAAGCGCAGTTCCTCTGAGAATCCAGAAATCGTCCACTTTGTCACTGGGCAAGTCGATACTAGTGACAAAGTTGGTGCTGTGGCCAGTGCTGCTCAGAGCTCCAACACGATTTGACGTCCTGTAGAGAGGGCAGCAATACATCTGTTGACCACCCGGTCCCTTCTCATTGGTCACTAAGTTGAGAAAAGATTATATTATGGTGTTAATCAAATTTATATAATTTTAAAACCTTTTTATAATATTCATATCTTTAAATATTAACCACATACTTAACTCACCTTCCGATGGTTGAGATTGATGTTCAAGAGGTACCGCTTGAAAGTGAAGCTCTGGTAGCTTACAGAACCTTCGACCTGTTGGACTCTCGACCAAACATTTGGAGTCCAGGTCCCAACAAGCGTTGTCAACGTAGAGACCATAGATGAGGACACCGTCGGAGGATGGAAGATTTACACTCTGAATGAAAAAGTTCCCTTTTAAAATTCATTTTAAGAAGTCGAAACACAAGCTCTTGTAAATATAGCACCTGAAAGGACATTTTCCGGACTGGAAATGGTGTGGCAATATCCAACAATTCTGATTGGTTGTTGAAGTATTGATTATGAACAGTAAAGTTCAATTTGAGAGAATCGACTGAAGTATTCATTTTGCGGGCTTGATTCTGGAGAACACCGGTGATGAAACCTGAAGCCAATTTACCAAAAGACGTTTTATTTGTAGATGTTAAGTATAATTATAGAATTAATGTAATTAAAAAATGTAGGTAATACTAAAAAATACATAGAACAGAACAAAGACAACATGATCTAATCTCAGAAAACTATTTCATACTTATAATGCATTTTAGTTTCTGTAAGAATTGTAATGAAGTCCAATTATTTTAAATGTCATTTTACCTTGCGGAAAGAAGAATCCAGGTAGCCAATAAGCGGTGGGTTCAACTTGTGTCATAATAACCATATTCTGCAGAAATTCTGGTCCTTGTTGGCCTTGGTCACTGTCAAAAGCCCAAGAAGGCAGTTGTTGTGAAGTGTCAGGGGGTGGAGAAGAAGCCTGCTCTTCCTTGTCATCTGTTGGCGTTAATTCTTTGTTAAACACCTGCGGATTGGCTGATGGCGGCAGTTTCCCAACACGAAGATGATTTTCAACGTCGGAGAAAAAGTCCTGATGCTTGCGCACGAGTCGTTCGGCCCAGATGGCCAGAAAATGGGCTCGCTCAATTAGGTCCAAGGTCCAGTCAGTCAGGGTCTTACACGACGCGTATTTGGCCCAGCGTTCTGGTACTCTATTCATCAACAGAGCCGAATAGTCGGAATCCATATTCTGGGTCATAACCTAAAATATAAACATTAAAAGATAATTTGTGTGCATCGCATAAAACAATGCACTGCACAGATTTAAAAGAATACAACGTGATACCTCGTCACCAGCTATCCCAGCAGAAAGACTCTTCAGGGATCGATTTATCAACTGCAGAAGATGATCATAACGATCGATTTCCTGGCGTAGAACGTTGTGCAGGGCGGACCTAAAAAAGTTAGTCGTTGGTTCGTGAATGCTCCCGAGCTCTATACCAGCCTCTCGATCAATCTCTTGTTTTTGAATTGCTACAGAGAGAAAGATTCGGGAACAAAAGTTGTAAACGATGAAAAATGTTGAAATTGAAATATAAAAAGAATAAAATGGATGCCCACCGTCGTCCACTCGTTTCGTCTCGAGTTGCATACATCGCGCAAGATTGGGTTTAACCCCGAGCCGCTTTCGGGTGTCAGGGTCTTCTTCGGAGAGCTCTTCCACCTTCCTGGGAAGTTTGCTCATCATTTCTCGAACCATGTCCAAGACTAATTCATCTCCGGATCGTGGCTTTGACGACGATTCTGTAAAAGTTATGATTATAGCATCAAGATAATGGATTGATTCTCACACATCAGCTCTGTACACAACTTACTACTCCCCCCAGTTCCGGTGAGGTCGGCTGAAGTCATTCTAGGCTGCACGCTCCCCACAATGTCCAGGAGTGTTCTTGCCTGTACAGCGGTACTCGCCTGCTGTGCATTGAAGCCCATTCCGAAGGCTGAGGCAGAATCACACTCGGGCAGAGTGTCCAGATAGACGCAGACTTGTTCAAAGGTTTCGTCCACCGGTCTTGTGGTGATGCTTGCGTCTTCCGTGAAGTTGTGCCCGGGAAGGAGAACTTCATCATTGAGATATTTGGTGAGCATAGACTTAAGACATCGTCTATCCCATTCGTCGGTGACTCGACCACCGTATGTGATGTCTCCAATAAGGTGGTGTATTGCTGTCCAGGTGACTTCAGAGGTCATCGAGCGCTGTTGTTGTTGTTGTAGGAGAGCCACCTGGAAACAAACATTATCAGAGTGAAACCAGAGATTGTGAATTAACTTTGTGACTGGTTTTCACAGATGTTTCACCAAAGTTTACAGTAGTTTACAAATGCAGCATTCTGAAATATTGTTTCTTCATTTTGGTTCACAGAAAGTTTACAAAATTTACTGTTCTACTTTTTTTGACGTTATTAAAATGTTCCAAAACCACCATTCTTCAAAAAGCGGAACCTATTAACATACCTCCAAGTCAGAATCATTGAATTCGTAGATGAGATTGAAGCCCAAAGGTCCGTACTTCTTTCGCTCAAGTATGACCGCATTAAAAAGACACAGCGAAAAGATTAAAGCTTTCTTTTCTCCATCAGACTGATTGTACTCAACTGGGGAGAACATTCCTGTTCCATCGGTGGCGAAGGAGCGAAGTAAAATGTTTTTGATGCCATGCGGAGATTCGACGGCCATCTGAACAGGGGAGTATCGCATATTGTACGATTTTGTTTAATAGAAAGCTTTAAATGAATCAGTCCAAGGATAAAATATCTCTGGACAACTAAGCAACATTGATTTTATTTTAAAATGATGGTAGAGTAAGTTCGTACCTTTATTCCCGCCTGAAGCACCGAAATTGGAAAACAGGAATCTGGTTTGGCGCTGAGGAACAACCGAAACTGGTCATCCATTTTCGTAGTGTTGGTGAAGCTAAAAAGTTCAGAATTAATACATATTAAAAAACATTGTTTACTTAGAACAGATTTTAGCAGAAAATTAAGAGAATAGCTTATGCTTTTACTTTTCAACAAGCTGTTGCAGTTTGGGCATCCATGAGGCCGCGAGATGACAGTTCTGAAGAAAGATCCAACGTCCTTTGAGAATGGGGGCTTTATTGATCAATTCCTCGGCCTTAATTCCCTGTCCACGACCCAACGACACCATGTCCAGATGAAGAGTGGAACCACGAACTTCTTTGGCCAGACGAATCAGGCTATGAAGGGGGTCAGAACCTGAAGCGTAAGCAATAAATGATTAAAACTACTTTAAACTGAAATATTTCAATTGATAAAACCACGTGAAACTTTACCAGATGCAAGAATGAATATGATTGGACGGACTGCCTCGGACTGGCCGAATATTTCCAGCAAACTCGTTTGACCAGAATAGAGAAACTCCTGGCCAATTTGATCGATAATCAGTTGACGAATTGATCCTTGCAGATTCGATGGAGTTAGAATTTTGACAAGAATGAGACGCTCAAAGCTTGAAAGACGTTCCCATGGAAAAACAGAACATTCTGACGTTTCTGAAAAGTTGAAAACGTGAAATAAGAGTATGTCACATTAATTGACTATTTTAAATACTTTAATTATTTATAAAAACAGTCTGAGACCACGGTAATATGATAGCTTCATCTTACCTGATGTAGCGGAAGTCTGAGAAAGCAAGGTGTAGGGGTCTTCACTATGATTCATTATTTCCCATTGGTTAGTAGGGACATCTTTATAATCAAGAAGGCTTCTACAGAGCCCCTCGAATGCCTGGGGCAGACAGAGTTCAGCTTGCACACACTGATTCCAACATTCGGGGTTCACCCAGCCGGGATACGTTCGCTGAAACTAAAGACGGGCATTTGGATGTATATTTTTTATTGAGAGTATATAAAAGAGAAAGTTTAAAAAGAGAACTCACATTTTCCGAAGGTCCAATTATCGATTCTCTGTCCAATTCCAACATGAGACTTGCCAGCACAGGTCCGTGCATAAAAAGGCTCCAATGAGTTCTGTCCAACCCTTCCTTACTATTGACAATCTCAACGGCCTCTGACTCTGTCGGGACAAAGGTTCGAGATCTCATGATACTGGTGCAGAGCAGAAAGGAGAAGACAAGTTGGTGATGGGAGAATAGAGCCGCCGAGGAGACCTGATTCAAAATACAAACAGAGCTGTCATGATATCGTTCTTGAATTTCCCTGAAGTCTAGAAACACGTACCTGGTATGTTTTCAAAGTTAACGACTCAATCATCTCCTCCATTCTAAGGGAGAGATTATCGCCCTCTGGACAACCGGCCACCGCATTTTCAAAGAGTTCTTGGAACCAGGTCAGGGAGAACTGGTACATCATATTGATGCTGGAGAGGTCTGCCAGAACAAAGTAGAGAGTGGCTCCGCGGGTGGCAACCGGTAAGTAAACCTGCAATTGGAGGTATCTTCAATGAGATGTGATCGTCGCCAAACAACATCGACAACTATGAAAGATGTTCACTAAAGATATTTCAAGTTATTTTTATTGTTATTTCAAGTTTCAACAAATGTCACCTTTCGTGCCGTAGAAAGCTGCCTCTCGGTATCCTCTGTCTCTTTGACTCGAGCTCCGATCTCTATCACCATAGCCTTGCTCTTTTCCATTGTGTCCGGCAGCGCAGCATCGTCGAGGATATGGCCGGTGGAGTCCTGAAGAAGACCCAAGGTTCGGTCCTCCAGCTCTCTCAAAAGAGACATGTCGGCGGCTAAGCTTGTGAGTAGTTTAGCTCGACTTGTTTCGAGATCCGGTTTTTCCTGATAATTTACAATTTAAAACTATATTTTACCTCACAACAAGTCGTCTTGCAAATATCTAAACTATCTAATTCTCAAAGAATTTCACAACATAGAAAGAATTTTTCGACTAACTTGACTAACGACACTCGACAGGAGTTGATCTTGTAATCCGCTGAAGTTGACCGTGAAGTTGATGATTGTGACGAGAATGTTGACGGAGGGCAGATAATGTGGATTGGACAGAGACGTTGTCAGGTAAAGTCTAAGATGAGAGAGAGTGAGGGGGATATTATGGGATATGCTAATAAAATAATAAAAGAAAATCATACCTAAAGTTTTTGTTGTATTCTATTTCATTGTCTCCTATTTTGATGACCATGTTTCCTCCGGACTGATAGACTTCTTGGCGCAAGACCGGGCCTAAAGTTGGGTCCAAATTTTCTCGAATATTGACTAATACCACGGGATCACCAACTCGAATGCAGCGTTCCAAAGATTGGATATAAGTGGGGTCATCAACACTCAATAACTTCAATCGATCACTCTCAAGACCTTGTAAAAATCTGTGCCAAAGTTCAGAGAAAATAGCTCCATTAATTGTGCCATTATTAGCCACAATGGCAAAAAAGTGTGTTAAGTTCATATACTACAAAAGAAATGATATACCATAAATTGTGTTAGATTTTACAAAACTATTTTCTGCTTCTGCCATTTTTTAAAATCCTATTAATACATATACGTAGTTAGCACAAATCAGAAAATAGTTTTGTAAGAGCTAACCCAAGTCAAAAATGAGTTAGTTTATTAAAACGCCAATAGACAACGTTTGATTAAATAAATATGACATGGAATTACTTGAGCCCTTGATATTGAGGATCTATTAAGAGGCTCCAGCGATGGCTCTTTTTAAGTATAACCGCGTTTTCTGTGGAGTTAGGGTCCCGAGGAAGACCCTGGTTGTACCAATCCAGAAGGATGTTGGCCTGGAACTGACTATTAACGAAGTCGAATTCGTCCGAGATAGGAATGCGATGTTGGCTAGTGAGATCAAGCCAAGAGTTCAAAAGAAGCGTTCGATAATGTGACGTCAGAGTTCCATAGTAAGCAACACAACCAGCCGATATAATCGTGTCACCAAGGATTCCTTGCAAGGCAATGTTCAGCTGTTCGATGCTTTCTTCCCAGCGACTCTGAAGAAAAGATTGTACACTAAATAATGAATTGTCTAAAATGAGTTAAATAACTATTAATTTATGGCTTGAACATATTTAAAATATATTTTATTGCTTTAATACGCTATAAAATGAAATATAGACAACATTATTGGATAAATTATAGACCGACATTGTGATCACTCCAATGTAACAAACCTTCTCATTTTGAAGAGCGCTAATGAGCAGGGCAGCTCTTTGCAACCGCAGTGCCGTCAAGTCTTTGCGTTCTTTGAGGGCTTCACGTTCATCCACGCTGTTCTGATAACGTGTTTGGAGAGACTCCAGATGACTCTGGATCTGGAGATTAAATAATTGGAAAGTGCGGGCTGAATAAATGATCCATATATTTAAACATATAACAGACAGATAAATATAATTTGCCAGAATTAAAAGAAATAGGCAGCTCTTACTGTTGACAGCCGTTCTTGTTTCTTGGCTAAACTTTCGTGCGCCATCGTGAGTGCCTCGCGGGCTTCTAAAACCCGTTTCTGTTTCGGTTTGACCATCTGAAATTGGGCCAATAATTCCATGAGATATAGTTTATTTCTGAATATATGTACAACAATAAAATAAGTGAATGCGCAGTTTAATTGAACTACGCAACAAAATATAATGAGGCTACAAAATTTTATCTTGAATTAATTTGAGCAAACTTATATTTCAGAAAACAATGGTTTAATAAATTAGATAATTCTAAGAGTATTCGACCTTGTGCACATCATGATAATGTTCCAAAGCGAGGACCCATTGACAGATAGACTGACAGGCTAATGAAATAGTTGCCATTGCGTCCGGATTGAAAGAAGGATGTTTTGTATACTGTTTGACTCGATGAAAAAGCTGAAGTTACATAACGGATGGAAAAATGCACATTTATAATCATATTATTATTTGTAGCTTAATATTAACTGTTGTAGCTAACTTTAATGCAGTTGAATCTAGCTGTTTATAATATAATATTTGCGGTGTAGCTTAAGGTTAGATGAACAGTATTTTGAGTTATAGCTTATCAAAATCAAATTACATCTCTTACCCTATCTGAAAGAATACTTTTATCATAGTTGACCAGTCTTTTAAGGAACTGGGAATCCCCTAGTAGCAGCTTAGCTGTCGCCCAATCCGGTTTCTCTTTGAGCAGAATGCAGACAGCAGCCATCACTATCTTCACCAATTCTGGAGGGTTGAGATACACGCGAACCTGGAGAAAGAGACGCAGTGAAGAAATGGAAAATTGTAGGTCGATAAATCTGATAATAAAGGCTGAACAATAATGTAAGAATATTTTATTATTCATCTATGAAGACGGTTTCAGCGAACATTTTATTGTCGTTTGAAATTTAGACGATTTTCAAAAAAGCGTTATTACCAAAAAATACTTTTCACAAACAAATTTTCAAAATTATCAATCAGCAAACCGAAAATCACAATAAAAAGTTTGTTTTAGAAAGGAGCCTAAAGAATTATGGAAAACCTTCGAATCATTGAGAAACGAATGGTTAGTTCATAAAGCATTACAAACTTTATAGAGGTTTATTAGGAAATACTTAAACTATAGTTTAGTAAAAAATTGAAAAAATATAATCGAAGCTGAATTATTTATTAAAAATATTTGGATTACGAGGCTGATTTAAATAAGGTAATTTTTATTGTGAATTAAAAGCTTAAATCATTAAGAATTTTCTGTATGATTCATGATTCAAATATTTCAATAATTTCAATAATAAATTGTAGTAAATAGTTTTGACAACATTTTATTAATTGTATTTATGACGTTATTGGTTAACTACCTTTTGCATTTTTTTTCTTTTTTTTTTATATTGGTTGTCAGTTGATAAACTTTTTTAGAATTATTTAGTAGCTTGTCTTAAACCAAAAACAAATAAAATAAATTAATAAGCAGGTCTTTCTTTAATGTTTACGTTAGAATAATCATTGAAATGAGTCATTTTAAATAAATAAAAAGAACAATTTTATTTGTCAATAATTGTTCAGTAGTTAATTATTCACAAACCTCTGAAATGGCAGTTTTAGTAAGCGAATCCAGAGCAAGAATGGCCTGTTCAATGATCGGGGTCACCGATTCCAAATCTTGTTCACACTGAGTTGCGTAATCTTCAACCACGCCAGTTTCACGCTGCATTATTGCCTCCTGAGCGAGAACCATCTGACGAATCTCCTCCACAGCTGCCCGATCTTTCTCTAGTCGAGCCAGAAGGTCGTCCGTCTCCTGTAGTTGAAGATAGGATAACATGATAAGATAATATTGTTGTATAATACATTTCTAATAAAAGAATTAAACCTTGACAAACGAATTGAAATAGATACTGAAGCGATAGTTTCATACTTTGGCCTTAGCTTCAATTTGCGGCCCCAGAGCCACCAACTCTTCCTGCATTGTCCCAACTAGGGCATTAGCTTCCGACAGTTGACGAAGACCATTGTTTAATCGATCTCTGGAATATCGATTATTTTAATTTCATTTATAAAACAAATTCTGTTGAAAATTACACTAAAAAATGTTCAAAAATACTTTAATCTCACTTGTTTCTCAATATCCCACCACGATTTGCCTGCAGCATGTTTGAGAACGTTTTGATAAATTCAATAAAACTGCTCGGTGTAAGGTAGTAAGATCGCCTCATTTCTTCCCAAAATTGGACGGCCATTTCCTTGGCCGTTTTGTAGATTTTGACACAAACGCTGCCAACCCTGTCGCTCAGGTCCTAAGGGGTTACAATAAAGTAAATTAGTTTCTTTTATATCGTTTCATACTAGTTGTGTGTGACAGAAAACCGATTGTCAATGATCTACTTATAGGAAGACAAACTTGTCGGTAAAACTTTTAGATAAAATTATGTTAACGACTGATTAGTTCATTTCAAATGGTTATGTTGTTAAAATAACAAGAACTATAGCCCGCTAAATATTTGCAAATTAATTGTCATGCATTTGATATAATATGTTATGAAAAAAAAGATCAAAGTTTCGCCGATAAAAACTGTCAAACTGTATCAACTGCATAATTTCAACAAACTGCCAAATCAGAATAAAAACTAAACGTACACATTTTTCATAAAAATTGAACAAACTATTTCTCAAAACATTGTTTCTATATTAATATAAAATCTATACTAAAATGTGATCCTCACCTCATGAGATACGCATCTTAAAAATGCAGATTTAATACAACTTTCAAAAGTTATTTGGAAATTTGTAATAAGGTTTAACCCTTTCTTTACGGGTATGTTAAATGAATTAAATAGAATTAAAATTGGTTCTATTAGTTCAAATGGTCAATAACTCGTTTAATTTTTTGCTTTTCATTACCAATAGTTTCTCGATGAAAAACCGATTTTATCAAACAAAATGTTTACAGCAACAATAAAATGTTAAACTTGCATGAATATAAAAATATATAACAATGTTATGAAATAAATAAAATATTTAACATTCTGATAATAAATAAATTTATATAGATATAAAAAAATAAAATATATAATACAAATGGGAATATTAATACAAGCATTTAAATAAAATGAGATATTAACCAAATATATATAATATATATATACACTCAAATCCTTTAAATATTGATCTGTAAAGCTTAAATTTGTAATAAAATATAAAAAATCTCTGCATAAAACAGTTCTTCGGCTGTCAAACAGGTAACATTTAGTATTATACAGGTATGATAATATAAGAAAGTTGACCTCCGAATTCTAAAATTCATTAAGATTAAGTAATTTAAGATTATTTAAGATTTTGTAAAAACTTAACAGCTAATAATCTTTTTCTATTAGACGTAAGAATAAAGTTTGTTAAAAATCTATTTTTTATACTTTGTTATTAACTATTAAAGATTAATAACTCAAACTAACAGGCAAATTAATACTTTTTCAAATTTTTGATAAAATGCGTGCATACACATAAAAGCAGGTGCAGTTGATAAGTAAGGTGCAACTCTAGATGGTGACCTCTGAGGTGGACCAAAGTGAACTGTTACGTAACGTTGACTTACTTGTGCAACTTCTGTTGTATCTGTGCAATTCTGAGGTGATTATAAATTAGTAATAATGATTAGATTTATTTGTGCAAATTCTAAAATACTTAAACATTGGATTGAATAAAAGAAAATTGAGCAATAAATAAAATATGTTGCTTTAAATTGTGTCTTGTTCCAAAAATAAAAAATTAGGTTAATAATTATTAAAAAGACAAGTTTTAAAACTAATCTAAATGTGTATGTCCTAATAATCAAAAAAGTAAAAAATAAAATAAAAGTGTCAATCAATTATTTGAACATCTTCGATCTATTAAAATCATTTAGTTAATTAAACATAAAAAACCTTTATATTAGGCGAGATAGAAAATGAATTCTGTGAAATAAAAGGTTTTTTCAATAACCAATGTTATTCATAATCCTCATAATTGAAATTATTTCAAGATTTTCGTTCCATTGCTCAATTAAAAATCAAACAGAATAAATGATATGTGCTCAGAGATAACTTTGTGTCATTCAACAATTATAGACCAGGTCTTCCTTTTCGAAAAAGAATAAAATTATAAACGCTAACCATAATATAACAGAAGTTTAGATCACGAACATAACAGTGAGACAAAATATAATTCAGTGCATAAATTACAAATTAATATTAAATTCTAGTTCAGGCTATGATAAAATATCCCGAAAACTTCTAGGTCTTCCTGCTATAATAAATTAAAATAATAATTAAAGAAACCAAAATATGATTTATACAAAAACAATAAACTGAGGATTATGTCATTGATTTTTATATTATGAGTGTGTCATAATTTGGTCCTTGATGTGAACAATTGAGAGAAGTCTGCTGAAAGTTTTGTGAAAAGAACACCCATAACAGATTTCATGCAACGAACATGCAAAATACTCCTTTGTAATTAATTAGGCATACCTGAAGTTGAGAAGAGCTCCTTCATCTACAAGAAATTTGTTTTATGGTCATTGAGAATGAAACGAAACACCATTAGAAATTAGGCTTTGGTTACAGACAAGGGACAAGCGGCTCTAGACCAGTGCTACCTACCTGATCTTCGACAAGAAACTTCTCATCTCTGAAGTAGACTTTGGCAACGCTGAGCATAGCCTCCTGATCCCATTCATCGAACCAGTCGATGGTGCAGCAGTTGACCAGAGCAGGATTCGCACGACATCGCTGGCGGAAGTTGGCCCCCGTTGGTGATAGAGTGAGGACAACGTGGAGGTGTTGACTCACGCGCTGGATGAAGAAGTTGTACATGTCCTGACGTGTGTCGGCCACACCCGCAGCACCGGCCTCCTTCTTTAGGTTCATGAGAATGTTGTCCATCTCCTCCGTGTCGAATAGGTCGGGTACGTCGCCAGAGTTGAGGACACAGTTGATGTCCTCTAGGAAGCTTTCTTTCACAAGATCAGAATCCGTGAGTAGAAGAACCACATTTTTTCCGGCCAGACCAGCCATCTCATACACCTTCGAGAAAGAGAGGTGATATCATTTAATATCAAGGTGTGGAGTGAAGAGACGATTTGATTCAAATAATTGACAATAATTTACTTCACATGTTTTTAGAAAATTTTCGAAATATTTTTCAAATTGTCCAGATATATTTTTGCTACTCAAACATTTCGGGATGATGTTTCGGATATTTTAGATATATTTCGGATTACCTTTTTGAGATCAGAGCGAAAATCGGTGATGTTGTATCCAGGTGAGAGATTAAGACGATATAGATCCGCTTTTGCAATGAAGCAAGAAAGATGAACAGTTGTCGTCTTTCCGGTTCCATCCAGACCGACCTTGATTTCAAAATAGTTCAGAATAAGTTAGTTAAATATAATTTCTATGGATCAGAACACAACTATAACTAACCAGTAGCATATGACCTGACGGTTGACCCAAAATCCGAACTGTACGGATGATATGATCCACTGCTTCTTTGAAGAACACATATTGATTTGTCTAAAAAGAGCGATTAATTATAATTTTATCAAATTGGTTATTTAGCATTCTATAATTACTAATTTATGGATCACAGAAAAGTTTTGTACATATATAAAAACAGGAAAAACAACTGACGCTTTTCTGATCAACATTCTGCTTCATGTACATGTCCTCCATGATGTTGGCCAGCTGCATACGATCGCTAATTGGTCGATAAATTCGCTCCGTTGACCCCGATGGAGCGTCGAAAAAATCCCCAAAAACGATAGCTTCCTTTTGAAGTTGTTGCGCGGTCCAACGAACCTAACGAAGTGAGTCAAGAACAGGCATAAAATAAATACTGAATTTCATTCAGATTTAGCGATATTGAAATAAATAAAACAGTGAAATGTTTACTTTAAATTGATTGTGCAGCTCGTCGGCCATAATTGTATAAAAAATGCTTCGATCTTCTGGGGTACAAAGCCGGTCGTGGAAGACCCGTGTGGCCTCGTGCCCAAGTAAATTGGCACACTGGTCACGTGACGCTACCACCTTTTCGTGAGCTTGAAAGAGGCCGTGGATTACCTGGAGAGAGAAAAAGAGTTGATGTGATGAAGAATAAATTAGGGAAGTTAAAAGTTAGTGAATGATACCTTGGAGAGGTCTCTCAAATTGAATGTGTAATGTATCCTAGCTGGAGTTGGCTTCATAGAGGCGCGCATTTTGTAGTAGATCGCGATACCGGCTGACACGAGGGCGACCTGATAGCCTTTCACCTCTTGTGTGAAGTCACCTTCTTGAAAGAAGCGGCCCAGTTGAACTTGAAAGATGTGTTGAAGGGATTGCGTTGATGGTTGTGGTAATGTCAGCACACTGGAGAGAGAGATAAGAGGAAATGAGAGAGGAGATAGAAAAGAGAGAGGATAGGAGAAAGAAAAGAGGATAAAAAAGAGAGAAAATAGAGAGGAGAGAAGAGAGAAAAACAAGAGGAGAAATGAGAACAGAGTAGAGAGAAGAGTGAGACAGAGAAAAGAAAGAAAAGAGAGATGAGATCATCCACTGACTATCGAGACAATTCAGTAATTTTTCATAAATCGAAAGTAATTTCCACTGTTGAGATCAAATAAATAAGTTAATATAAATTAATTTGTGAGTCCAAATGGATTTAAAAAATAACACCGAAGTACACCTCTCATGTACTCCCAACAGTATCTCAAAAAATAATCATATTTACTCACCAGAAGTGTTTGATGAAGCGAGGACTAATTTGATTTCTTCCCCCACCCACCGGAGCACAGGCTCCAATCAGCGTGGTATCAATCACACTTCTCCATTGAAGCTTCGCCGGATCATAGAAACCATTGAGATCCAACATCTCACGAAGAAATTCGATAGGAGCTTGGGTTCCAAATTCATCCGGACTAGGCATGTTGATGTCATCAATGAAGATGATCAACTGTTAAAGAAAGGGTTACAAAGCGTCAAGAGTTTAGATCATTTGCGCTATTTTTAATTCTGTAAAATACAAAAAAACTAGAAGACAACATTTTGTGCTCTCGACTTCCCCTATCTACCGACCTTTTTCCCCCGCGGAGCACCCAATGAATCTCGGCCCCTCTTAACCATCTTCCCGGTAATCTGTTGCTGTACCCGACGGGCGCTGGTCTGAGCGCTGAATTCTAGACTCGAGGCCACCACACTTACCACTTTAGTGGCTCGTGTTTCTTCAGGAACTGGAGCATATGAGCAGAAAGATGTTTCAGCTATTAGAATGCGAGCGAAATCGAAACAGCCAACCAACCACCTTAAAAATATAATCCTAATATAATATTTATGAATTTGTTTGGTTTTGAGGTTAACTTAATTCTGTTAATCATTTATTAACACATATGCGTTCATGTTACCTGCGTAACAATAAGTAGTATATGGAATTGAACAGTAAATTCACTAACACAACTATAAAACTGAAACTTAGAATTAAAAACTAAATTCCTTTTAAATGAAGAAAGTTTGCACAATATATTTTCGCAGTTTTTTTTTCTAAAAGGATAAAATAAAAATAAATTCTGGCTTCTTAGTGTAACGTGTAGTAGAATTAATACTAACGTTGAGTTTAACTAAAACTGAAATTAAATGCTATACTTTGTTGAGGGTAATATATATGTGAGTGCTTAAATATATAAGGGAAAATATGTGAATATATAGTCAAAGTCATGATATAAGATATATAATCAATGGAAATAAAAGCGGCATGTGATATAAGGATGGATATATACAATTCTAACTAAGAGAAATAATACGGAGGTGCTTTATTATATATATATGGAAGCTGTTTTTTCGTCAAATTTCTATGGGGGCCGAGAAAGCTTTTATTATAAACCGTGCGTTTTATACCTAAAAGTAAGTTTTTGGTGATGACACATGGGTTTATTACCAAAACCACACTTTTAGGTATAAAGCGCACCGTTTCTAATAAAAAGCCTTCGTGGCCACCGTAAATTTCGTGTTTGTAAATTTTATATTTCAATACAAAATATTACCGATTTAAAAATGTTGAATTTAAATTTATCAAGAAAACATTAACCTCCCATTAAAATATATCATGTTCATATCAAAGTTTTAATCGATAGAACTACAGCCGATTATATTATATCTGCAAAAAGGAATATGATATAATACTATTCACTACATAAGATAAAAAGATATTAAAATATAGGAATATGTTTGATAAATAGAAAAATAAATGATACAGGGGAGGATGTTTACTTTTCGATGAAAAGAGCTTTGATATAAAAATGTGAATGAACATATTGTGTGTTGAACAATTTTGACTTATTTTATCAATGTTTTAAAGCTCTCTATGATATCAAAAAGACAGTAAACATGATCCCCTCATACTGATATTGTAACTAATATCTGATCTGAGAACTGACTAATCAAGGCCGCATCTCCATAGTGATAACAAAATACTCACGTGTAAAGCGAAGTCGACGCAGTCTTAACTTTTCGTCTAATAAATAGAGTCCAGATTATAAAAGAAATAGATGAAATAAAATCGTATATCACCCAATAATTCTTTTTTTTAACAGGAAAATACATTAAAAAGAAATTGGATTTATATTATGTCAAAGTTAGGATCCACAAGTTAGTAAAGTGTTAGTAAAAAGCATTATCAACGATTGTATTTTCTAAATGAAAAGTAAAAAACAATCGTATATGTTAATCGTCAATAAAAAAGTAAAAGAAAAGATAAAAAATGCAACTTTAATCGGTGAATCTCCCACCTTCTTCAAAAGCATCCTCTCCTCTGGTAATCTTCTGAATACTGTCCAGCAGAGCTTGATTGCGATCACTATAATTGAGGACAGAGCCCAGAATGCTCGTGTTCTTATAGCTGGTCCCATCCGTCTCCTGAAGTCGTTTCAAAATGTCTTTGACGATCACTGATTTTCCAACACCAGGTTCACCTAAAAATATATTTCGTTTGAATCAAGAGACTACAAAACTCCATAAAAAACATCCGAATTCTACAATGGTGATTTACTGACGGTCAATTGCTACACTTTTACAAATGTTATATTAGCGAACGAAGATTAAATAATACAATCTGTACATTTCAATATTATTCATTAAAGTTGTAAATATATCCTGATAACTTCTACCTGTTACAAGAACCGGTGAACCATTCAAGAGATACAGAGCCAGGATGAAGGCATATCTAACAGTATCAGCTGTCGCTATCAATTCGTTGTTGAGTAAACGATGCCGGCCTGATCCAGATCCACTAGATGATCCCTGAACACCCATCGCCTCACCAACAGTGATAACCGCTCCTCGTTCTATCAAAGACTACAAAATGCAGGATGCAAAGCGATAGAAATTGTGACAAAACTCACCCAAGTTTTCGGCTACTATGCTAAATTTTCGGTAGGTACCTGAGTCGTCGGAACTAAAATATCCCAGGGTAAGAATCCTCCCGACTCCAGATCAAGAAAGTATCCATAGATGGATCGTGATGAGGAAGGCAAACGGACCCCAAGCGGCGGTTCAACATCAAAGAGTTCGTGAACAAGGAGGTCAAACTCCTCGGCCACGTCGATTGGTCTGTCCTTTGAACTCCCGGAGATTCTGTCCTGATCGGGATCGTCAACACGGTTGAAGCAGGCCCCGAAGCTCCAGGTAAAGGCGAACACGAAGAGCCGTCCAATAAAAGGGACCAAATCTTTCGGGTTCTTCTGTAGATGGTAAGGGCGTCCGCTGAAACCACATTCAAAGGGACACATTTTAGAAACTGATTCAAAACAAAAAAGAGGACAATGGCGCTCAAAATATTAAAAAAAACATCAAAATTAATATCTTTTGGAACCTATGACACAATGAGCTAGTTAGGTTGGGGCTAAAAGATGGGGAACAAGACTAACATTGTCTGCATTTTATATATTAAAAACAACTTCTACGGTTGTATGTTAAATAAAAAATCATCCTAACATACGCGAACTTATTAAACTAGAATGTTTTCTTTCTAGAATATAAAATATGATTGATGAATCTACCAAAACACGTCACGACAATTCAGACGTTGATAATTAATACAAAATACATTACCTGAATTTCAGTTTGCTAAATGTAACCAGTCTAAAAAGTTTTGTGTGAAACAGGAATCATGTATGATGAAAATAATGATCAATTTGCATAAACAAATACGAGTAATTCTCTATCTTAACAGTTTATAAAAGATGTTAACATTAAAAGTTAATTATTTTAATGTTTTCATAAATAATTTGTCAACAATTCACGAAAACTGGTTATTATAAATTATTTCAAAGCTAAATCTTTAAATATATACAGTAAATCAATAATTGAGGATTAAAAACATTCATAAAGCAATGTATGACAACAAATCCAAACGTTGTTCTTTAATTAGATATATTAAAAATCGTATGATTACAATCAAAATATAATTCAAATTTCTTTTTAGAAAAACAGTCTATATTCAAAGAATGACTGTAACTAAGCAATGTCGCATAACTCACTCAGGTCGCAACATGGGTTGCCCCGGTAACAGAGCGGTGGTGCTGGCCCCTTCTGATGAGTCATCCATAAGAGTTCCACTCACCATTGTTGAGCGTCGTCTATTCTGCGATTTTGGAGGAGCTGGGGCCGTCCCTTGTTCAACGTCTTCTAATTAGCGGGAGATTATGTGAAGTAAATTAAATGTTGTCATTAAATAATATATATAATATGTTTCGTGTATATCATAGATATTTAGAACGTGTATTCATAGATTGGACATCTCATAAGGATAATTGTAGTGGTTTCGTTTTCGCAAACAATTGGCAAGAAACACAGTTTTAAGCTGTTGCGTTATATTACATGAAAACTTCAAAATGCCTCTCTGTGTTGTAAGCACAACAATTGTACAAATATGGAAAAATATTGACAGCCAAAATTTACGTGATTTGAATTGACACGAAAAGGGGGACATTAATTTGAGTTATATAAATAGATGCACATCACGCCACTCATGGCCTCTGTATGCATCTACTCCTAACGCGTAGTTGTTAATAGATGTCCTTTCTATAGTTATATTATATAACAAAATTTCTATGGTGGATTTCAATTAGCATACCTTGTTGTCCAAACCCACCATGCTGAACCATAAAGTTAAGATAGGCCGACAGAATTGCCAACAGTCCTCGCACCAGAACCATATCCGGTCCGGGTACAGGCTGATGCTTCCGATAAAGTCGGGCAAAGTTTAGTCCTCTGTCGATTACATGATTCAAAAGAAGGCTCAGATGTTGACGACCCGCTTCAGGTAAGTTAGAAGGGAGACGAGTGGCCAGCCAAGATCCAACAAAGGGCTGCCATCCCAGATCTACAGGGTCCATGTAGACCATAGCACACCGGGATACTGTGGCAGGACTCGCCTGGTCAAAGGTCAATTGATTAGAGAATCAGTTAGATATTTTAAGGATATTTAATGCATACAATTTTGGCAAAAATTGAAATGTTAAAAATCACTTTTCAACGTTATTAGGAGGATAATTACAAATATTTAGCATGATGACTTGGTGTTTGGTGCAACTTACATGAGACAAATCGTCAACCTCAAAGATATATCGCATCGTGGATGTCAGACCGATCCGCTCTCCACTGGCCAAGCAGAGAAGTTTCGTATCATCCAGAACTGTGTTCAAGTTTTCAACCCAAATGGTGTCAACAGGCCCATCGAGGACAATCCACTGCCAGTCTGAAATAAAACTACTTCTTTGAACAGTTCTATATTATAGTGATCAGGAAGGACAGGTCTTACGCTTTTGTTCATTGTGAGCATCACTTAATTTGGCATCTGATTCTGACTTCAGCTGTGACGTGGAAGTGGTCTCAGTCGGTGTATGGACCTGAATAAAAATGCAATGTAATCTTTAATTATCAATTTATACTCTTAAAATTTCAAACGATATTTTTGTGTGAATACTTATTCAATTTGGTTGTATATTGGAAATAATATTATAGCATTTTAACCGAATCTGCACTTCAAAAATAAACATGTCGCGTTCTACTGTAGACTAATTATGAATTAAATGACTCACCAAAGATTCACGCCTTGTACTAGCAGTTGTCGGAGCTGAGGAAACACTAAGTTTAGCGAACTTTCTGGTAGTCATGGCAACTAGACCATCAGTCCACTCCAGGGTGTTCGGGTCTGTCTCTCCGTAGAGTTCGCCCATTGAAACACACTTTGGGTTGATCACTGTAGTGTCAACATGGGCCTTGTTCCTGCGGCTCAGCTGTGAAGGGGGCAGCCATTTTAAATATTCACAAAATATTCACAAGTGGTAAAATAAATTTTTGAAATTTGTTAAGAATATAGGTTTTCTAATTTAATGACGTATTTCATTTATTCATTTTTCCATACCTGTTTTGAAATATATTTAAAAATTAATTTTTTTAAACTTACTGTGAGTGATTTTTTCTGTAAATGATCTTCGTTCATATCTGGATCGTCCAAATTAATAGTTGGCAGGAGAATCAATGACTTTTGTAGAATGTTTCGAACGGTGGTTTTTCCACCTCCTGAAAACAAAACATCATATTGGTAAGGTTCAGAATACGACCGTCCGTTAGAAATAAGGTACCTGTTGGCCCCACCAGCATAACCCCATGACGAACCATCAACTGAGTATGCAGCTGGTGAACTTTCTCGACCTGACCTGGCCACGTTTGCAGGTTCTGCTCTGCTATGGAGATAGCAATTGCTTTCTAGGGGAGTAAAAGTCATTACATTAACAGAGCAATATTATCAAGAACGATCTACACTTCTTAAATAGCTATCACCTCCATTAAAGGACTATCTCGATCTGGGATGTCCATTCCAGGAAACAGATCCCCCATAATGCTGTCAAAGATGGAGACATCCTCGGCCACAAACCGAGGCAAATTAGAGTCCCTTAGAGCTTGAATCAGAAGTTGAGACTCTTCAAACTCACTCATACCGTCAGTGCTAGAAAAGAATTATTCCACACAATAAAAAACATAATTAGTAAAGGTCATTATCTATTAATTCTTTAATAAAAGGAGTGTCTTTATTTTTCATTTTAATAGTTAGCATAAAATTTCCGGTTGAAGGAACATGACTTACCATTTATGAGCAGTCACTCGCATATGACCGGCCATAATCAGGACCGATTTAATGGCGCGCATTCCGAAATCGTAATGGTCCTGTTGAGATAACTGCTTGCTTGCGAGTTGATAGAGATTGACAATCTTCCTACTCAGAATCTGTTACGAATGACGGAAGCATGACACGTCCATGTTTAGATATTTAGGGTGATTAAAGTGAACAAGTGATCTGATACAAACCTTGGCAGACACGAAGCCTTCAGAGAAGAGAAGAATCTCTGCTATCAGGGCATAATCTGGCACCATCATAGCCACCGGCCGAAACAAAGACTTCAGATTGTCCGGCAACTCAACTCGTCCGGCGTATGACGGATTCATCGTGATAAAGATTCCGCACGTCATGTTCAGCTTGATATCACGATTTTCAAAAGTGAATCTGCAAGAAATGGTTAATTAGAGCAACCTAATATCAAAGTTGAGTTCCCTTGGACTTAGTGATGAGAATGTTCTCACCTTGGCACACGACCGTCTTTTGCGGTCTTTATCGAGTGAATCTGTGAGGCGATGACGGACAGAACTTCAACATCAATTCTGTTGAATTCATCAAAACAGCACCATGATCCAGATTGCACAAGTCCAGCAAACAGCTTTCCCATCATCTTGTAGTCCAGTCCTTCAGAACAATTAAACACAACGCATTGCTTGCCAACCGACTTGGCCAGATCTTTCACAGTTTCTGTTTTCCCGGTTCCAGCTGGGCCAGCCGGGCTCCCGCCCAGATTTAAATGAAGTGCACCTTTGCGAAGGAATAAGAGTAAAAAGATTGTTAGATCGAGAATTGAGTGTTACAAGAATGGCGCGAACATATTCGACTCTTGGTTTTATGAGAACACACTTAAACAATTCTTACGTTTGATATATTTACGTTCTGAAATTACCGGTCTCAGTAATAGGAAAAATTTATGAAGTCATAGTTGTTTATAGATACTTTACAACTTGAACTGGATCTATATGTTATAGCAATAATAGAATTCATATCTTACAAAAATGCGAAAAAGTATTCCTTCTTTTGTAAAAAATCATTTTTAATTAAAATATTTTCTAAAAAAATATTTATTTATTGAAAGCGCTTAAAGATTGGAAAATAGTTTTTAATATCTGTACCAGTTAGAGTGAGGTAGCAACGGTCCGTAAGTGGAGTAAGAACAAGTCGAGGCGAGCAGCCCAGGTACTCGTAACCATAGACGAAGGAAGAAGCTGATTGAAGGACATTACAGTTATTGGTTGACTCATCCCACTCATAGCGAAGTTGTCTGTGGACCAATCAGAGATTTGAATTAATGACCAATCAAAAAGTTAGAACATTTGTAAAATGTGTTCACAATTCCAGTCGCCTGGTTATTTGAAAGGAGTGTGAATATAGCATAATTATCATGAAGCAAATTAATAAAAAGAAAAATATCGAAAGATGTCTACCTTGTCCACTGAAAGTCATCCGTGCTACAAACATTATTTTCAATGAGACTGGTGACGATATCTCGACTGTGGACATTGACTATGAGCATCGCTTCGACAGCAAGGCGCTTGAAACTGACCAGCGAGTGTGACACAAGCGAGGCCAAATGGTTGAGAGTGACCACCATCCCTTCAGCCATCGAGGACAGTTCACTGGTGGAGTTGTCTGACTTCAAACATCCCATAACCCCTTGATTAAAGCCGATTTGTGTCTGAAAAGGTCAGGTAATAGTCAACGGATAGATAACAGACAAAGAAATCTATTATACTACAAAACTCACTCCAGTAAGAATCACTTGTCCGGGATGCTTCGTCACCCAAACTTCTAATTTGGCAGTTTGGTAATCGGATAAGCCGAGTTTTAGATGTCTAAAAAATGGGAAATAATAACGACTATAAATATTAATTGTACTTGATACAGTAAACAAATTACACAATGGTTTCACCTTTTAACAGTGTCATTCATGCCCTGCTCAACACTTCCCAACCATTGTTCAATAGGTCCTCTGGCTCGAACATTTCTGATAAAGGAAAAGAAGGCATCCTTTCGTAAATTTTTATATTAACCAATTTTTGTGAATAAAACTGAGTTATAATCGATAATTAAGAGTCTTTTATCTAACTAGATGATTTTGGGAAATCGATTTCGTGACAGCAAGACTAACTTTGGCATAGGGACCACTTCTCCTTCCGCTGAAATCATTGAAATAACAGTTGGAGGCTGTCTGGGTAGCTGCTGTATCTCCAGACATCGGATGTTTCCAAAGAGTTTGTCTAAATGAGGTTGAACAGCATCAGGGGATTTGCTCTTGGCCATTATATCGAGAAGTTCATCGTTGCTAAGGAAGTAGAACCGGGGGAAAATGAGTCGTTTGGTCTCCAGGTAATCTTCCAAGCTCTTCTGAATACGCTCCAAACTTAAGTTATTGTTCTGTAGTGTCTGAAGTACTCCCTGGGAAATTAGAAAATTATAGCGACCCTTCAGAAATTAATAGACTAATAAATAAATTAAAAATAATTAAACGAATTAAAAATTATTCAAATTTATCGAAAATGTTAAATACAGTATAATTTGAGTATTTAGAGAAAACATCAAAGAGATATTACTATACATTATGTTAAACATTTTACAATACAATTTATATAAGTATGAACCATAATTTGAAGCTAATTTAAAGCTTTACATAAAGTTATCAACAAAGTTATATTGATTTATGATCTTGATGTTCTCACCTGAGCTGTGGCCGACTTTATGGCATTCGGGCGATCTTCAACGTTGCGCATTAAGAGTTGCCAACATCGGTTGACTTCTGTAAACATCTTGGATTCTGTGGTGAGTTGACGTTGTATGTCCGGAGTGGTGAATATTTGCTCCAGATAAAGCCACATTCGTTGGCAAGACATCCATTCCTCTAAAGTTCGAGAGAACAGGGCCAGTCGACGTTCCCATTCTTCCACCTGAAGAAGAGATATACCAAAAGATTGTTATGGGTTACGATTTTAACATTCTGATTCTAATATCTAATGCATTTAGTATATTAAATGAAATAAATTTGATCGTTGCACCAACATTTAAAATTTAATTTATTCAAACAAACTTTTAATCGTGGGTCAATAAATAATCTCTGTAAAAGCGAACGAATGATATGTTACCTGAGCCTTGATTGGTGTGACGTATCTTGACCCTTTGATCATCCCAACAATAATTTGACTCTCTTCTAGTTGGGTGAGCAAATCTTCACTTCCCGCAATGATAAAAGTTTCTCTTCCGGCGTGGGTCACCAGTCGAAAGTCGGTAACAAACCACTGATCCCTCACCTAATAGAGACCATTAAGAAGCTTTAAAATGAAGATTTTAAATTACTTTTGGCATCATAGAAAACTAGCATTAAATTATGTTTAGCTTTGAAAATATTATTGATCCTTTTAAAAATACGAATTTACAATTTGCAGTTTACACAAATACATATATTTTATAAATATCAGATGGTTTTCATTTGATAAAAAATATCCTCAAAATAATTTTAAAATCAATCAAAATTACAAAACAAGAGAACCAATTATGGAATAATCCGTCGACCACAAGAGACATCGACATGAGATAAATACCACAGCGAGGATTTATTGTTAAAAATTATAATAAATTTAAATATAGAAGTCATTGAATAACCTTATTCAACATAGTTTCCAAAGTGGCTTCGTTACTGGCCGTTGCAGAAATATCTTGAATACGATCCTTATAGCGAAATATCTACACAGAGAACATAGGCAGTTTTCACTGAAAGTTAAAACATAAAATTGACCATCAAAGATGTTCAATTCTTACATTAAGTTCTAGAAGGTGTCCCAGTGTAGTGCTCGCATCTCGAGTCAGAGTTCGTTGAATCAGAGCTTCGATCTGTTCCCAATGTCGAGTTTGAAGAGCAGGGTTTCTCATAGCCACAATCACCGGCATACCAGTTTTAAACTCAACCACTTTCGACTTGAGAAGAGGCAAGACTTCATTCGATGGCAGGCCTAGAAAATTAACACTAGCTGTAAGACACGTATCCTCTTCTCCCTTTTAATATCACAAAGTTACCCTTCTCCAGCATGTATGTCGTTTGCGTGAACTTATTCACATTTTTTTGCAATTGTTCTACATTGATGTCATCAAAAGGACCAAGAGTCCAATCGTCATAAAGTTTGATCCATTCTGCTTGCGACTCCCACAGCAATCGACGCAGGGTCAGATCTCGTTCTAATTCCGAGAGTTCCACCATCAGTGTCTGGGCACTTATTGTGTCGTTGCTTCGTGTTTGTTCTCTGAAGATTGATTGATTCAATTGATAAATTGATAAAGATTGATTCAATAAATATCAGAGGTGTTAGAGGCAAGTAGAGCATAATGTAAGGAAAGATACTTATTCCTATTTCACAAATAATTATAGCAGAATAGAGATTAGTTTTTCAGTTACTCATTCCGAAATGCGGATATATTGATACCTCTAGCCAGAAGTATTTTCATAATATTCTCTTACTATTCTTGATTATTAATTAATTTAAATAAAGCTTACTCAATCCTTGCTCTGCTGGAAGCCTGCAAGGAGGACCCAAAACGTTCCTGATAGTTGGCGTAGCTTCGTATTCTCTGACTCAAAACGGAGACTTCATTTTGCATGAACAGAATCTTCTCCAATATTTGCGAAGAATTAGATTCGACAGACAGAAACAGAGGATCTCGAACCTACAACATATTCGGTAATATCTGTTTACTAAAAAGGGAACTGCTAAATAAGAACCAATCCGTCAGACTCACATCAATTTTAATTTTGATCAGCTGTGATCGTATCTTAGTAATAAGTTGGTCGAGATCAGTAGAAAATTTGGTAAGATTTTCTTCTTTCTTGGCTTCATGGTATGTGATTGTATTCTGAAGGATAAATCATAACAGATTTGAATACAACTTAGCTAACAAAATTATCGTGCATCTGAATAGAATTTAGATGACTAACTATGCAAACTATTTCAGTTAAATAAGTATGTGAAATATGTTGGATTCGCATTTATAAAACAATGAAATTATATTGTATAATTCACAATTTGTAGATGATTTTTATAACAAACTTGTATAAGAAATTCCTTATATAATTTTTTTTATTAAATGATGCAAAAAGAATTATTAATTGTTACAATTTTTTTGAATAATTAAAAATAAAATACAGACAATTAATCTACCTTATTTTACTTTTTGATGGAGTTCTCTTTAAAATTATTAAAGAGAACATTTTCATTAAAATAGACAAATTTTCCGAGAATTCACTCCCACATTTAAAAAATTATCTACAAAATCTAGTGTCGGAATTTTTAGATTCTTAATGTTATTTCCAGGAGAGCTGTTCTATAAAAACGGTTCAGTGGTTACCTTAAGATGTATATACCCTGGCCCTAGAATCTTGTAGAGAGCCAACGACTCCGCTTCTAGCGGCACGTCAAAGTCACGTGCTATGCTAAATAATCGATTAATAACCCCGAACTCCTTGTCAACCGCGGGAAGTTCGGATGACATCTTGTTGAGGAAGGAGAGATGGTCCACAAAGTCTTCGACGGTGTCAGGAGTGAAGTCAAGTCGTTTTGTAGATCCCTGTTGGCAGTAGAAAGTGTTGATAAAGAATTATTACCACGAAAATAATTCTCCTACATGTGAAATCTACACTAAAACTAGGTGCGATAAGTTACACGATATTTCCATAAGGATACAGTTGCTTCTGAGGGAATAATATTTATAATCTATTACATTTCTGCTTAATACGAATGGCCAGATTAAGGTTTCTGTTATAAACATAATAAATAAAAATTTCATATTAATTATAAAACTAAGTACAAAGTAATTATAGTTTATAATTCAAGGACTAAACAATGTAAATACAGTTTCTATGGATACAATTAGTATCTAATAATAATATCTAAGGTCAATATGCTACATGTGGGTGTTGCTACACTATATTATTCTAAGTCACCGTGCTCAATGATGAGTGCTTTTTGCTTGAACGACTTTCAAGAATCCTAGAATAGTCCTGAAGATGTATGCGACAAGGCTTTAAATGTGTCAATATTCACTTAATAATGGAGAAGAAGATAAATTACAAAATAAAATGTGACTAGAAGTATAATAAAAAGTAATGAATAATAAAATAAGTGATTTGGTGCTCAAGAAATGACAAATTCTAAATCCACATTTATTCTTCATTAACACTTGCTGTACCGTGAAAAATCAAAAAAAGAATCAATTCAAATGAAATCATATAAAATAAAATTTGAAGAAATAAAAGTCTTCAAACCAAATATATTACCCGAATTATTTGCAATAAATCTTCATTCTTTGTGTTAGCAACGCTGGGCAGACGCTGATTAACTGCATCTAAAATCTTCCTTGGATACGGAAGGCTGGAGTTGGCAAAGTCAGAAGCCTCTACAGTCAACATGTTGAGGCGACAAGATTGGGTCATGTGTTTTATTTGACGAACCTGATAAATCCAATTTAACATACCCAATAAGTTTTTTTTTAATTTCAGTTGTTAAATGATAAGAAAAAATAAATAAAACGTATGGCACCTGTTCTGAATATTGAAAAAGCAGAGCATGGAAGTCATCAGTGGTCCATGTCTGTTCTCCTGACGTAACCTTCTCGTCTTGAGTTATCGCCCGATCCACCATCTTGCAGACAACATTATACTGAGCGACATGGCGGGCGGCCTTCTTAAAGCAGTTATTGATACGTCTCAGAATGCTTGAAACTGTCGACTGTAACCGCAAAAAAGATAATTAGAAATGAAGATGTGATACAAATGAGAAGGATATTAACATACCCGATAATGCGGATCCTTATCAAAGATTAACGTTAAATCCGGCCAAACCATGTTTTTGACAAGTTCTTCATTTGGGTCTTCCGGATTCTCGAGTTGTGCTTCTGGTTTGTGGTCATATTTGGAGGGGTCAAACACTCTGAGCTCGTCTTCTTTGAGCAACGAAGGCATTTCTCCTGAGATGAAGAAAACGTTGATGCAGTTGTATATAAAGTGTATAAGGACAGAACAGAAGGTACAACATTTTGTAACTAGAGTATTGTCAGCTATTTATCATTGTCATACCAACAGTCGTCTCCAAATTATGAATTAATGACGTCATTTCGGTTGTGAACTCTTCTGCACTGGACTCCAGCGTCGTGTAGGCACAGCCTGCCTTCTTAATACTGCCCCGGGACTTCTCCGAAGAACGTCGCGTCCTTGCTCCGTCACCACCATCTTCCGCTGTCTTTGGTGGTAACAGGTTGGTGCCGGCCGCCTGTTCACCAACCTCCTTGTCTGACTCTTCATCTGATTCTTCCATCAATTCCTCTTGTGAATTATCGTCTTCTTCCTCTTCGCCGTCAGATGGTTGGCTTTCGTTCTCTGAAGAATCTTCCTCATTGTCGGCATCTTCATCGGCAGGTTTAGCGTCGTTAGATGTGTCGTCTGGAATAACAGAAATATTCAGGCTTGGAGAATTCGTATCTTTACGATATCAAAAATCAAAAAAGCGTCAAATTAATGTCGACAAATGGAATCAATAAAACACCATTCCTTCTTTCTCGTACAATGTGATAACCTTCTATCACTTTTTTTGACAAAGAGATCAGAGGCCTCCCACTCCTCCTAAAATTTATTTGATTTTCCTAAAATTCTATAAAACCCTCTAAATTTTATATATTTTTCATGACATATGGTTGGTGCTATTTTCAGTGCAAACATACTGAAAATAAGTGAATAAAATAAATGATTGAAATGTTGTTACTGAATAACTGACTAGTATTAGTGGTTGGAGGCTATTCAAAAGATATAATATAATATCAAGAGTAGGTATCTTTTTCTGGTTATCATTAAAGGCATTTACTCTTTTTGTCTTTGTAAACATTTATGTCCAATAACAATAGATTTTCAAACTGCAAAAATGCTCCTAAAATTCCTAAACAATTTTTTTTGGCCGTAGGAGGCCTGCATTTACTATAATGCTATATCACCTTCTTTCAATATATCTTTGCCTTTCTCAAAAGTGACCGATTTTCTAGTAGAAGCTGTCCGTTGACGCAGTTGAACGTTTTTCTCCGGAACGTTGAGAACTATTTTCACAGAGAAGAGAGCCGAAGGAACCTGAATCACTTCTGCTCGCTTCTTGATTTGACGAATCAACTGAAATCATTGAAGTCAATCAAAAAAATCATTAAACATATCAAAATTACAAGAAATTTAATAAGGTTTTCAAATTTTAGTTAATTAAAAAAATGAAAGCGAAAATTATATATCATACCATTTTCTCCATTATTTTATTCAATGTTTTCAAAACTGTTAATTTGTTTTTATAATTTATTAATGACAACAAATTATTCTATTGCTACACAAATCAGATAGATAATAGATACCTCATCAGTATCGATTCTTTGCTCTGCTTCGGGTATTTTTTCAAAATCAAAGTGCGGGATGACGTAGGCACCGGTCTGTTTAACCGCCGTAGAGGCATTGACTTTAGATCGAAAGACCATTCTGTCCGAGACATTGCTGTCGTCACTGTCCCGTCTCATCTGCATGTTGACTCGTTGTTCTTCGGCTTCCTGTGATTGTTCAAAAGTCGTTTTAGCGTAAAAGAGCGTTTATTGCTATGTAACAATGCTAACTGTCCACCTTTAATAGCTTTCGTCCAACGGTCCAAGATTCGTTCATTGCTTTGTCTAAATCTCCGGCTGCGGTTATCACCAATCTATGCAACAGGTCCAGCAGTTGGCAATCAATCAGGCGAATGAACTCGGCAAGTCTCTTGAGGATCTTCTTCCACTGAGTCTTCTCTGCGTATGTCGGCGGACGAATGGATGACTTACTTCGAGGCAGACTGCTTTTAGCTACAAAAGCACAAAATCCTAATACAGAAGTGCAGTGAGGGAAGGTCTCGTGAATTCGAGTTTATCTGTCTTTGAAATACATCGTCAATCAAGCTTTTAGAATATTACATTGAGCACTTTCAAACAAATATTTTAGAAGTTAAATATTTCACAAAACCGTGACCCAAGTGACCCGATAATCTCACCTGTGGTTGGATGCGGGGTGCCACATGGCAACTCCTCGTCTTTTGATTCTTCTACGTGGGAACCCAACTGAGCGGGACTTTGGGCCAGGAGGTTGACCTGACGGGGAGTGGCTTCAGAACGAATGTCCGACCGGATTCCTTCCATTTCAGCCACGGTCTAATAAAACCAGTAACAGTTGCTTGAGTACGTGTTTCTAATGAAATATTAATAAAACAATACAATGGTACAGTCGACTGTTTCTTTTATTTGTGATGATTAGCCTGCTTGGATATAACTCAATAATTCATTTTAATGTATATTAATTCATCCATCAGCTAATTTATTGTACCGCTCATGAGAATATATACCTCATAAATAATTCCAATCAGCAATAATTCTACTGCGCAAGATCTACGATCATACATAATTCACCATTCTAATCGGTCAACTTCATAAAAAATTACTTGTCTGGTAAATTTGAGTAATTTTGCGAATAAAAAAGTTTTTTAAATAAGTTTCACCCCATATTTACTATTAAAATCGAATTAGTGTAACTCACGGCACAGGCTTCAAATACAAGAGATAATATGCTCGCTCTCAGTTGGTCCAGACGACTGCGCCCTTCTAGAGTGTATTGACGTTGTTTTGTGATGAAATCAGTGAGAGTACGAGGTTGTGAGAGGTCTAGGTGAAGGAGGTTAATGGCTGAGTCTGGGTGGGACCCATGACCTGTTTTGGAGGAAGAGGCAGCCTCACAAAGTCCTTGTACGTGCAATAGACAGCCCTGGAGAACTTCGTTGGCGAAGTAGAGTCTTTTCCCGAGGTACAGGCTGTTAGTGCGACAATCGGATACGCGATGTAGAGATGGTCGGAATGATTCATTTATTTGATAATCAAATAAGTTTAAACCTATGATTACATTAATTTCAAATTTAAAACATCTTCAGTGAAGAATAATAAATTAATTTTTTTATTTAATATTCAATATGTGGGATTATCCTTACAAAAAATAATAATATATTTTTCATAAAGACAAAATTTTTGAAAAATGTAAAACATTCACTCTTCAAGTGATAATTGAAAAAAAACAGTGAATCAAATATGAAAAATTATGAGGCACTTAATTGAACGTACAATTTGCTCTAAATACCAAGGAACTCTGTAACAAAATCACAATTACAGAAGAAAGAATTTATGTAGTAATTAATTTAGTAATAAATGAAGAAGATTAATCTGATCACACAAACCTGACTGATTGACTAATTATGTGACGAACGTTCATCCTCCAAATTGTGAAGCGTTTCCATAATCTGAAATTCAATAAATTATAAAATTTGTAAAAAGTAAAATTATTATCGCGATTGAAATTTTAATATAATCATTTCTCATTACTGTGAGGTTATTCGTAAACCCTTTAGTTTTTAAGTTTACAAAACACACAATTTATAAACAACCCGAAGAAATATCTGACCTAAGAAACTTGAAAACTCGAAGGCCTTTAATTCTAACGAACAGTTCCCGCTCCCACAACCATTGGATAATCGGTGTGACAACAAAATTCTCATCCTCACGAGGACCAACCTTCCAGAAGCGAGTGACTGCTGAAGCGGATACCGTCCAGTATTGGGGATACATCTTTGCGGTCTGAGCTGAGACTACCTATATCACGGAGAGAATAATTGAAACATGAATAAAAAGCGATCATAATAATACTATCGAAAAAAAGAATTATTATATTTTAATATGCCATAGAATCGAAATTGTTGGATCACCTGAATGTCATAAGGATCATAACCAGCCCCAGGTGACGCACGATTGCGTGGAAGACAGTAAACAAACTTTCCGTCGTCTTGACGACTGAATCCGCCACCAGCAATCTTCTTCGCCAGCTTTTGATAACCTCCAGTCTCTGTCTGATCCTCGGAGTCTACAAGACAAGGTCGAGTGAATGAGGTTAAAAAAGAAAAACCTCCTCGGATGGTTGGATTTTAATAAAATGGATCTTCAAACCGTTATACCTGAATCAAGAAGCAAATTTCGGTCGAACTTCATGTCTACCGGCATCAGACCAGTCAACTTGCATTCTCTCACCATGAGAGTGAGAAACTTTTCCCGGGATCCAATAGTGAAAACTGGCAGATCTTTAGGCCAGAGAAGTCGTGACCGAAGGGCCTTAATGTGAAAGATGACGTCATCATTGACTGGATCTAATTTCAATTGCAAAAATGGTTGTTTTAATTGTTTTTAATGTGTCGTGTATTAATGTCTAAAGTGAAAACTACAGCATATAATTTACCTGTGTCATCATAAAAAATCCGAACAAGCAAGTCTGAAGGTCCTTTTCTGTCAACATCAGCCGTGTGTGGTCGACTAATGGACTGATTTAAGGAGGTGATCTGGTTAGTCCTTAGATTTTCTGGCGTGAAGGGACGTGGTGATATAGAAAGTTGCTTTTCTGAAGATACTCGCGCTGTTAAAAAATCCAAATTACACAATTTTAATAATTAAAGTATATTCTATTTCTGATTGGTAAATATTGAGAAACGTGCACACTAAAAGTTTAAATTGAGAAGAGATATTTACATTGGTTATCCACAAAAGATGGGGACACTGTTGAAACGGAAAGAGGATCTATAGCAGGAAGACGAGCTGGAAAACGTGTTGGCATCAATCTGAAAAATATCAAATGTATGCAATATAATATTTTGTAAAATTAAATATATTACTTCTACATTTAACTAATATCTAAAATATCTTTAATAAATCATTGACTTACTTCTGCATGGAAACTTGAGTAAAGTTGGGTTCATAACTTGGTCTACATAATAGTTTATCAAGTCGGTCCTTCCTTGATCGGGAGTCATTTGAAAGATATTCTGTTCTAAGAAATCTTTCTAGAGGAACATTAGGAACATGTTGTTGGTCCTCTGCCACAGATTTCACACCATCAATTGTGACAAGTTGATTTACAGCCAACAGTGCTCCACTCTTTGATGCATCTTGTGAAATTCGTGTTTGCAGTTGTACTTCACCTGGCGATTTTTTCATTGGCTTGGACATTATGCTAGGTGTGTCCAAATTTTCACCTGCAACAAAAATCACCGAGTGCCATCAAAAAATCCCTTCTAACTAATATTATGTTTATATTTTTGTCATAAAAACTATTATGGCAATAATGAATAGTTAAAAATGAAAATTTAAAAAATATTATATATGAAACACAACAATATTTAAATGATATGTTTTATATTTACTTTTAAATAGTATTTTTTCGAGATTTCTACTCTTACCCAAAAGGTAAAATGCCCTTGGGGCTATTTAAATGTGATATGCTTTGAAAGACTAGTCCCAGCCCTCATTCCAAAATTCTGTATCAGACACTGGGGACAAATATTAAATAAATATATGTGTATAATGTATATCATAATAAATATACTAAAATATACTAGATATATTCCAATACTAAATATCATTAATTTTTTTTTAAATTTGTAGTTTGGTAAAATTTAAACGTTTGTTGAAATGTACAATATGGCAGCCAATAGGGTCAAAAATATATTACATTCAGGAATATACTATATATGCCTCAATTAATAGAAAGAGAGAGAGATGATTTTGACATCATTCATTTTATGCAGGATGGATCTCCACCACATTATGCAAATCAGGTGCTGACTTTTTTGGATGAAGTTTTACAGAATAGTTGCATTGGAAGACATGGTAGTCATTATTGGGCCCCAAGATCACCAGATCTAACTCCCATAGATTTTTTGTATGTGGAGTGATTAAGGACCATGCTTATGCTTCATTACCAATAACACAGCAGCAATTGATAAATTCCATTACACAAGAATTTCATTCAATCAACAATAACAACACACTTAGGCTGGGGGTTCAGTGGTTTTAACTAACTGGCACTTCTTTAAAAAGGTCACTTTTTTCGACTGGCAAATTTTTTAAAAGTGTTAATTATAGCTGGCTGTGTGTACTATTGGCTCTTTTTAAAGTTATAAAAAAGTCCCTTTTGGAACAAAATCGAAAATGGCCACCTCTTGAGACCATGCTATGCCACTGAATCTTAAGTAATATATATATCTTTTTGGTTTCCATACTATAAAAGTAATTTATTTTTCAGTTAAAAAAGTTCAATCTTGATTTCGAATTTTATATTTATTTACTATGTAATATATTCATTATTAAATATAATGAATTTCTAGCATATTATAGACTGGATTTTATAAAGCTTAAGTTAAATATATGCAACATAAAATCTTACCTTAAAATTATGGATGGTGTTATTGAAGGCTTCATTCATTTACTTTCTAGTCTTCAATACAATTGCAGTGTGCTCAGAAAAAATCTTTTAACTTTTATATTATTTTTTACCTTCAGTAAATCTTTTATAAAACTAATATGCAGGGTGACCCATTAATAACTGTCAAACACAATGTAATAATAAAAACTTAATACATTTAAATTTAATAAACAAAGGCAATAAAAGTACAAACATAAGACATAAGCACCTATTATAGTTTCTCATGTTTTTAATGTGTGTCCCTTTTGCTCCATATAAATTCTATAATTCTTTCAAGAAGAGAACCAAAAATGTTAGAACATAATTATCTGTCAAACTTTATAACTGCCCTCATAGTCCTTTCATGAAGATGTTCTATGATTCATTATATTTTCCTTGCATATAAATCTTTTGCTAAGCCCCATTCTAAAAAGTCTAGTGGTGTTAAATTTGGACTTCTTATTGACCATTCCAAACATCCAATGACATGGGAACTCCCTATCATGTGTTGCTTGAACACAAATATCATAATGTAAAGATGCTCTATCTTGTTGAAACCACAGTCTATTGTCACCACCTGCTCCTACAAGCTGTCTGATTTGAGGGAAGGTGAATGTGTGTAACATTTCCAATAACTGTATGCTGATACTGTATTTGGAAAAAATATAGTTCAACAATACATGTAGGACAAATCCCTGTCCAAACTGAATTCAGGACTGTTGATTGATTTTGAAATACTTAATTTGTGAGGATTGTCCATTCAATAATAGACAAAGTTGTGATAATTAATATTTTTATCAATTTTAAAATATGCCAAGCTTACTCTCAATAATATTGAAATAATTTGCAAAATTTTTTAATTTACAAAACTTAACATGACATCCAAAGTCATCTTTGTGTAGTTCTTGCAATAAATTTGGATATCATGTTCTCATGTGTAATTTATTTATTATGCATTGAAGAGTTGTCTGTGGTAATTCTAGTTCAGTATAGCTATTCAATAAGTGTTTCTACCATCATGGTGTGATTTTCTACAGTGTTTATACTAATGAAGTGCAGCCTGGAATTTTCTTGTCAAAGCACTTCCAGTTTTCTGTGGTGTGATATATTCCTTTTTAAAAGATTGATATACTGAAGAAACATTATTTTCTGATTAATAGTTTTAATTAATTTTATATGCCATCATTAATAAACTGAAGATTTCAAATTTGATAAAAATTATATAATCATAGAACATGATAAGAATATGATGTGATCAAAGAAAGTATAAAAAAAAGTTTTTAAATTAATATAAACAATAGCAAAAGCTATAGAATATAAAGCAACTATTCACAAACAAAATATGAGAGTTTAATGGTGACTTATGGGTCACCCTCATTATTATTAATTTTAATATTAATATATAGTAGGAACATAAGAGCTGGATATCCTACAGACTTTAGGACCCCCTGCCCTAGAAGTAAGGGGGGTCCAAAATATACTTAAAATCCCCAAAATCAACTATAATATTTAAAAAGCAAAACCTTTATAATAATGTGCATTATAAAAATACAGACTTGCAAAATAGGAAACCCTAGTCTTAAGTCTTTATTATGTTCTTATATGCCCATAGCCAGGTTTTATTTGAGTATGGCTTGTTTTTGTTAATTGGTCACCTTTTCAATTTAAAATATCTCTCTCTTTTTATAGAAATTTACCAATGATTTTAACTTATTTTAGAATAGATTATTGTTTTTATAAGAAATCCATAAATTTAAAAAGGGTAAAAAATTATTTTAATCATTTTAAATAAAATGACTATATTTTACAATTAAATAGAATTAAATTAGTATTCACACATTAATTGGAAGTTTATTTTAATAAATTGCATATGAAATTATAAAAAACATTATTAGAGGGGACCTTATTCAAATCCACCAAATCCCCAACTATGGACCTGTCCTAGACTCCTATATGCCTCAGAATAGTATATAATGCTTATTAGAAATATTGCAATCTTTTCATTCAATTGTTTTCATTTGCAATCTGAAATATTTTGGTATCACAAAAACATGTTATTTATATTGCTCTATAGTTGCAGTGGTTAAAATTAATTTCAAATAGAAAATACTTAATGCATATATTTAAAAAAAATATATTCATGCCTCTATCCCACTGACCTCCTTTTTGGTATTCCAAATTAAAGAAAATGCTTTTAAGTGAGGAAATTTTAAATATTTTTAAATTTTATTTTATTCTTGCATAGTCAAATTTTAATTATTTAACAAAAAACGAAACTGAAATATGGTAACTTCTAAAATAATGAAATCAGCGGTATTTACGCACTAATAGCAACTGTCCAGTTAAACAAATATGTATATTTTTTATTGTTATTTGTTATAAAGAAAAGAAGAAATTAAGGCTCCACAACACTGAATAAAATTTTTTATATTGCCAATATTTCGATACCAGTGTATCTTATTTGTTATTATTATTATGTTACTCTATAATGTACATTATGAAAACCTTCAATTTTATTACATTGATTTTATTTATAAGAAAATCTAAAATTGTTTTTATTCTATAACTATAAATCACTATTTATAATATAATCAAACTTTTATTATAAAAAAATGGAATACATTATTAATGTAAAAATATGAACATATAATATAATAAGATATATATAATATATTATAAGATAATATAAGATATGTATTTATAAATTGTAATATATTAACTGTTTATAAATGTCAGAAAATTATAAATAAAATTAATAACATAATATTAGTTTATTTCTTTAATGTAATGTTTCACTTGATTCCAAGAAATTACTCACTAATACAGTATATATATATATATATACCTTATACGTATTAAATATATATGTATAATCTTACAAGCAAACACAAATATTATGCTTCTTTATGGCATACATGAATATGTTAAATAAAATTGATTTAAAGATCAAAAATGACAATGATTTGATTTTTTGATTAATATAGTGTTGTATGAATGCATATTGAAAAATTACAAAATTCATGACTCAGTGACTTAAATAAAATACATTAAACAAAATCTTACAAGACGTTCAATTTTAAGATGCCATTTTTAGGTTTTTATAAGAAATTCATTAAATGAAATAATATTAACAGAATATTAGTTTCTTTCTTTAATGTAATATTGTTCCACGTGATTCCAAGAAACTCACCAATACAATATATAAATAACCTACCTATATATAATACATAATAATATAATCTTACACGCAAGTACAAGTATTTTTTTTATGGCATACATAAATATATTCAATAAAATTGATTAAAAGATCGAAAATTACAATGATTTGATTTTTTGATTAATGTAGTGTTAAAAAAATAATAATTAAATCAAATAATATTTTAAATGATAAATAATTATATTGATGATTTTCTAATATGTAGCTAGAATTAAGACAATTTTTTATTAATTGTTCACTATATATTTAATCACAACCGCTATAATTATCTATTTATCATAATCAATTTTTTGAAGGAACTGGAAAATTCGTCAAAAGTTTCAGATCTTTTAAATACTAATTATAGTTCAAAAGATTCTTACAAGAAAAGGGGAATTAAAAAAGGAAAATGAGTAATTGGAATTTTCGGTAGAAGTAATTTAAGATCATGCGGTATACAATTAACCAAACAGATTTATATCAAACATATGTTTGGAGAAATTATATATTGGTGTGACGTAATCTCCATATTTTGATGATTATATAGAAATAAGCGCTTAATTACAACAGTTTTCGGGAGCAGATGTATGCATATATATGCTTCTTCGGTATGTCAGGAAATAAATGTTAAAATTTAAATGGTTACAATCTAAATTTTACATGACCAATTCGAAAATTTATTTGAATCTTTTCAAAAAATGTTCAAGTCATCATGGACAATTAAAAAAACACTCCAGTATTAATAATGCCAAGAGCGGTGTTTTTGTCTAGGTCCGCAAGTTTTGAAACAATGATTCCATGTAAGCGATTTCAGTGCTTATTTGACATTAATTTCTTTCATATTGTAAAATATGCTTTATTTCAGTGCTTATATGACATTAATTTCTTTCATATTGTAAAATATGCTTTATTTACCGTGGCCAACGCTGCAAATTTTCATTGGAGGGATGAATTAGAATTAACGATATTCCAATTTTTTTTATACACTCCCATATATATACATACTATATTAGCGTTTTTATATTAACCCCTTTCAATAAATACTAATATTTAAATAGTCAGAAAAAGTAAATGTTAACTATTATAAATACATTCATATTTTTATACTGTCCCGTTTGTAGCTAAAGCATGACTATAATTAATTCAGCGAGTTTCAAAAGTTTAGTCATCAACGTCCTCCCTGCATCATTGAATTTTCGTAGATGATTAATTTTATTAGATATTATCTCAAGTGTCTTGGAAGAATCAGAAAATTATAAGTACCTGTCCGCTTGGCCAACATGCCATTCCTCGACGTCTGCGTTAGAATTGTATATCGTATGAAACGATCAGAAGAGATCAAATGCATGGCACGCTGATATGAACCCATCTACGTGGAAACGACATGTGGGGAGTCTAGGTCGGAAGAGAGAAAAGATTCAAAGCAAATGCAATAGAGGTCTGCCTCAGATTGTATCGTGATGACGAGAATGAAGGCAGAAAGAAGTACGCACGCAGCTTGCAAGTTTATTTGAATAAATAAAAATTGTGACTGCTGTTGTCCATAAATTGTATATTGTAAAATGTATATAATGTGACTTTTTGGTATAATTATGATGATTTATTAATTAAAGATTTAAATGGACATTTCCATTATTTCAGCAAATTTTTAAAGTATGAAATTGTAGGAGGAAATTTATTAATTTAGACTCCTTTCTTTACGGGTGACCCAACTGTTGGGTCATGACTTTATAATGTGATAGAAGCAAATAAATAAAAAAAAGTATCACTGGAATCAGTGTAGAATCGTTTAAACTATCATGCTGGGGAAGTGTCATTTTCCTCATTATAAACACCAGCTGGACAAAGGGGAAAACATTCTCATTGGTTGAAGGCGC